>JAEUYN010002492.1:0-76348 GCA_018257835.1 Euura lappo | reverse complement strand
TCCAGGTCTACCGCGCCATAGTTTTTGGTCTCCAGGTCTACCGCGCCATAGTTTTTGGTCTCCAGGTCTACCGCGCCATAGTTTTTGGTCTCCAGGTCTATCGCGCCATAGTTCTGGATGTCCAGGTCTACCGCGCCATAGTTATAGTTCTGGATGTCCAGGTCTACCGCGCCATAGTTTTTGGTCTCCAGGTCTATCGCGCCATAGTTCTGGATGTCCAGGTCTACCGCGCCATAGTTTTTGGTCTCCAGGTCTATCGCGCCATAGGTTTTGGTCTCCAGGTCTATCGCGCCATAGTTCTGGATGTCCAGGTCTATCGCGCCATAATTCTGGATGTCCAGGTCTACCGCGCCATTTCTGCATCCAGGTTATATTCGCGTTGTTCTGGATGTCCAGGTCTACCGCGCCATAGTTTTTGGTCTCCAGGTCTATCGCGCCATAGGTTTTGGTCTCCAGGTCTATCGCGCCATAGTTCTGGATGTCCAGGTCTATCGCGCCATAGTTTTTGGTCTCCAGGTCTATCGCGCCATAGTTCTGGATGTCCAGGTCTACTGCGCCATAGTTTTTGGTCTCCAGGTCTATCGCGCCATAGTTCTGGATGTCCAGGTCTACCGCGCCATAGTTCTTGGTCTCCAGGTCTATCGCGCGCCATAGTTCTGGATGTCCAGGTCTACCCCGCCATAGTTTTTGGTAGGTTATATTCGCGTTGTAGTTTCGCGTTGTAGTTTGTGGTGTCCAGGTCAACCACGTCGTTTCGCATCGTAGTTTTCGGCGTAGTTTTCTGCGTCCAGATTATTCGCGTAGTAGTTTGTGGTGTCCAGGTCAACCGCGTCGTAGTTTTCGTCGTACAGGTTGTTCGCGTCGTATTTTTCTGCGGCCAGGCTGACTGCGCAGCAGGTTCTGGGTGTCCAGGTCTACTACGTCGTAGTTTTCGTCGTCCAGATTGTTCGCGTCGTAGTTGCAGGTTGGTCGCGTCGTATTTTTCGGCGTACAGGTTATTATGAATTCACTCTGTATAATATAGAACCTAGATCGTCTTGTGTCTCAGTACCTATACCATCTTGTATCTCATGGTGATAAAATAAGTGAATGAATTATTATCATTTCCACGATTCGTCTTGGTAGTGATTATAATTGCTATACAAAAGTTCAATTACCAAGTGAAATAAATTGTGAGAATTTCGGTAAAATGGACGGAAACGTTGTGAAAATCGTACCGGACGGTAACTGTCTCTTCAGGGCGTTATCGTATGGATTTTTCAACGACCAGGAGAAACATAAAAAGGTAAGAGAATCAATTGTACAACATGTTATCCAGAATTGGTCAGGATATGAAGGATTCATTGTCGGAGATGAATCCCATGTAGTACCTCTCAGATCATCGTCAGATTATTATCGGTACATGACTAAAAATGGGACGCATGGTGGGGACGTAGAATTGACCGCAGCGGCCAGAATATATAAGTTAAGACTCGTCGTCTATCGCTCGGATAGTCCAGTACCCAACGAATATGGAATAGAAAATTCGAGACAATTTTCACTTCTGTATACCGGGGATGGCGATCACGGACATTATGATTTCATTTGTCAATCGGACGACTTATGTTATCGTGATCCACATCTGTTGGAAGAAGATTCTAATAATCTTCTTCCAAGTGTGTCTTCTACTGAACACTCCGATCGCGATATGCCGCTCATCGATAAGTCATCTAAGAATTTTAAAGCTAAGAACTCAAAGGCTGGTAGACCAAAATCAAAGTTCTCTGAGGATCAAAAGCGTAATCAAAATAATGCGCAGCGTCGTGAAAAACCTACAACTGAAAAAGAAAAAGTCTATAACGATAATAATAATAAAGGAATACGTGTTGTTAAAGAAGAGATATTGTGTAAACGCAAAATTGAGATTAGGGTTCGTGGATCTAAAAAGCAGAAGCTCAACAAAGATAACACAAGTGTTGTCGAATATCATGCATGCGAAGCCAATGTAATCGAACGGATGACTTCAAATGATTTTGAACACGATGAATTGCAAAGTGTTTCTTCGATTGACGAACTCAATCGGTTTATTATCCAACAACAGCCTGTTATAAATGTTTTTAAAAAATCTAAAGTTGGTAGACCAAAATCTACGTTGTCGAAGGATCAAAAATATATAAATAAACGTGAAAAACATATGCGTGAAAAAATTAATAAAATTTCAAAAGGTATTAATACGATCGAAACACAAGTAAATAGTCTTGAGACGTTCGAAACACAAGTAAATAGTCTTGAGGGTGATATATCGAATAACATCCATGAGAGTGTAGAGCCATTGGACATTGGAGATATGACAGTAGTTTGTAAACATTGTCAAGCTGTTTCTTTTGAAAACGAACCGGGTCGAACTCCTAAGAATTGTTGCCATGGAGGAAAAGTAGAATTGCCACCCTTAACGACATATCCAAAAGAATTAGAAGTTCTTCGCGAAGGAAAAGACGAACTTTCTGTTCATTTTAGGCAATCTATCAGATCGTACAACGATTCATTCGCATTTGCATCCTTCAATTGTACGGTTCCTGATATTGGCGGTCATGGACCATACATTATGAAAATTATAGGAGACGTAAGTTATATGATTTCAACCAGTTTGGAAAGTAACAATTCCCGTGCGCGATACGGCCAAATATATATTTACGATCAGGAAACTCAAGTTACTTTACGAGAAGATAATGCACGACGAGAAAATTTTTGAAAAAAATTGGTGAAATAATAAATGAACGCAATCCTTATGCGATTCATTTCAAAACATTATATGAGCGATATAATGCCGGAGAGACTAGAATCGTTTTAAATTTGGTCTCGTTGAAAACTGATGACCGACGGCGGTACAATGTACCAACCTGTGGTGAAATGGCGGCTCTAATTGTATCACATGACGGGTCCATGGTCACTATGGTTACGCGGAAAAGAGGATGGGGGTTACGCGGTATCTGGTGCGCGCGCTCGCGTTAGCCCGGATCTCTGCGGTACAGACTCGTTCGCAGCGCCCCCTTTACCGTGAGACAAATTTTTCTTTCAAGATATGTCTCCTTCTACTCCATGGCCTACGGTATGGTCACGTGATTCGTCAGAGATTCTCATTTGCGTGTATATACCGGTGAAATTCGTGCCGGGCACATTTATTTTCTCCCACATCCCCTTCCACTTGTGGCTCTCGGTTGATGCCCGGCATGATTTTCACCGGCATATACACGCAAATGAGAATCTCTGACGAATCACGTGACCATACCGTAGGCGCTGGACGCGCGTCACCGACCACTACTCGGCGCTAGGGGTAGTTTCCGGCTGGTGAGCGCGGTTACATAAAAAAAATTAAAAAGCTGATTCGAAAAGTTGCAAATCCGTTAAATTTAATTACAGATCTAAGAGAAAATGGTTACAGATTGGCTAATGAACGTTCCGTTTCGGGTTGATTCCGACCCATATGAATCCAGACTCATGATTCCTGGCATACAGATCTTTTAACATTAATTCGTCAGTTTGTCGTCGTAATAACGACTGTTTAACAAAAAGAGCGAGACGCGTAGCGCCGAGCACAAAAGTGAGGCGCGAAGCGCCGACCGGGGGTGGCGCGCGCAGCGCGCGGGGGCGGAGCCCCTAGTCATAAAAAATTATCAGTCGTTGGGAAACTTCTGAAAAAATTCAGGAGTGCTTTTTTAGGATCAAATAAATCATGGGAAACGATCGTAGAGAGAATCAAAAATGGTGAGGGGAAATCATTAATCGAGTCGACATGGAATTCCATGCGAAATGGGACAGAAGTCGGCCGAGGACCGGCGAATTTCACGCCCGTCCGGAATCTCGTTTCTTACTATACCTTGCAACGAGTTTTCTGGAGTCTTAGACCGTGATTGATTTTTGATTTCCCGTAAGGCGTAATTAAAGGAAATGTCTTAAATTTTACTGAACGTGGTTAAAGGTGTCACAAAAGTATGGTGACATTTTCAGCCCCCCCCCCCTTTTTTTGCCTTGTTCGCCGACAATAAATTATTGTAAAATTTTTTGGAAACAATACAATTATTCTATGTCATAATGACTATTTCTGAACTGTTTTGTATCAGTATTCGGCGTACGTGCTTCAGTTCAATAATGTCCCGGTAACAAAAAATTATATTGTTCCGAAAATTTTATTTTTTTGTCAATGATTTATTGCCGACTAACAAAAAAATGGGGGGTGGCCGAAAATTTCACTATACTTTTGTGACACCTTTAACTATATATAGTGGAATTTTCGAGTAAATCGAGTCGACCGTAAGACAATTCCCTTAAGCGGGTATCCAAGTCTCGAACGCCAGAAAACGTTAACAAATTTAGAAACGCTATGGCGTGGGGGTTGGTTCATTGAACAAAATATATAAATATACGGTTTTCTGACATTATACTACAGTCAAAATTTCAGGCTGATCGGATAAACCGTTCCAAAGTTATTGTGGCCGCAGTTATTAAAAAGGCGATTCCGAGAAAACGGGTTCTAAACTTTCAATAGTTTCGTGCGACGATTTTAGCCTGGTATGAGTGTTTATTTGAATTTATCAGGGCTGATCGATTTCCTCGGACTCCAAGCAACATCTTTGGTCACTTCGATGATATTTTTCGTGAGCACACCACCGTAAGTTGTTCAGAGATAGGCTTTGGCAAGTCCATAACCCCACAGAACTCTGAAAGACCCGTAGGTCCAACCCCCAAGAGCCTCATAGCAAGCACATAAAATGACTAGAGGGTATTACTTTTTGATCGCACTGCGAAGTACATGTAATTTTGAGTTCAAAACCCAAGCCTCTGATATCATTTTCTTCGAAGCGTACATCGGAACCACACTTCTGGAATTCAACCTGTGAACTTATCGCACTGAACACGCTGGAAAAATGTATCAGACGGTAGCCCGTATCCGAGTTGGCAGATATCTTGAGATCTTCACTGAAACGGGATTTCTTCCTGCGTAACTAATGATTCACGATTCACTCTATTATTATTACCCCTCCGGCCTTCGAATTTCTTTATTTTATATCACTCCGTGCGTATAATCGGACTTCACCCACGTTTGTGATATAAAATTTGGGTCGATACATGTGCAAAAGTCGTTTTTCCACTCGTGAGATTGTCACCCTCGCTTTGCTCGGGCGACAAACCTCTCACTCGTGCGAAAACAAACCTTTTGCACTAGTATCGTAATATACTATTTTTACGTGAAGTACGTAATTGAATTTCTCGGGTACCCTTTTTGACACTAGGCTTTGGTTTTTCGGACGGAGGACTAGAATTTCCGAGTGAATTCATTCTAAACGGCCCACATGAAGTAAGTAATATGAGGTCGCGATAGTTTTGTTAGGGAACAAATAGGCGCTCGAAACACAAATGAGCGCTACCGAGCCGCTGCGCCAGCGAGGAGCTCGTGAGTCGCGACGTAGCGGCACGGTACACCGTCATATGTTTTCGTCCATATCTCCGTCAATTTTTCGAATACCGGAGTTCTCTTAGCGGCAAAATGAAGTTAAAACATTCCACTATATTACTATATTGAAACCTGAAATTCGAAAAAAATAAAAAATCGGGACTTAGATACCCCCTTCATTGCGGAAGATCAAAAACCAATCAGGGTCTTATTATAAGAATAAACTTGGAAAACCGCGAAAAGTCAGAGAAATTCATATAACAGGGAAAAGTCTGGGAAAAGTCAGGGAATCTTGAAAATAGGACTGGAATTCATTACTTGAGAACGCTTAGGCAGATTTTTTTAGAATATGCTGCACATTTCGTGTGTCAATGATGATTTGAAAATGGATTTACTTTCTTTGAAGAGTATTCAATGTTGTATTTGTCAACTTTGTCAGTATTTATGGGCCGACGAGATGTTTAGCCATTGGAAATTTACTGGAAAAATCTTATTTAGCGACTGGAAAACCTGGAAAAGTCAGGAAATCTTGTGCTCCAAAAAGCGTACCAACCCTGGTCTAATACTCCAGGTCTAATAATTAGGCTAACAAGGAGAGTAGGGACCTTCGATGTCGCGGATCGGGTTCCCGCTTCACGTGGTGAAAGTTTAAGACCTCCGAATTAACGTGGTTTTTGATTTTCGTCAGAATAGGCCTTGGTTGCTGAGATATCGTGATTTGAGAATTTAAGGTTTTCGGGAAGAGCGGGGCCCGTGCGTGAAGTACTTCAAGTGTGGACGTTCGAACCAAGAGCAGCCGTGGCTGCCACGGTAAGACAACGAACTGGAACGCTCAAGATTCGTGATTCGCGTCTCCAATTTTTTTTTTTTCAAATATGTTTTTTCAATATCTCACAAGACTTTGAATGTGCAAGTCAGTAGTGTTTATAGGTACTTGTCGTTGTTTCATAGAAAAATCAGGGTACATATTCCAGGTATTTATGTGTTATAGAAAATCCTGCAGGTGGGTCAGGGTAAGCAGTATTCCAGGTATTTATGTGTTATGGAAAATCCTGCAGGTGGGCCAACGTTGCAATATTCCAGGTATTTATGTCTTCACAAGGTTTTGTATAACACATAAATACCTGGAATATGTACCCTGATTTTTCTATGAAACAACGACAAGTACCTATAAACACTACTGACTTGCGCATTCAAAGTCTTGTGAGATATTGGAAAAACATATTGAAAGAAATTGAAAAAAAAAACAAAAATTGGAGACGCTAACCACGAATCTTGAGCGTTCCAGTTGTTGTTGTCTTACCGTGGCAGCCACGGCTGCTCTTGGTTCGAACGTCCACACTTGAAGTACTTCACGCACGGGCCCCGCTCCGCCCGAAAACCTTAAATTTTCAAATCACGATATCTCAGCAACCAAGGCCTATTCTGACGAAAATCAAAAAACCGACTTCAAAACCAAACTACTGAACTGATTTTGATGAATTTTATATGGGACCAATCTGAAAGTATACCCTTTCGAATAAAAAAAGAATTTTCCAAATCGGTTTATAAATAACGGAGTTCTGAGGTAACAAACATAAAAAAAAAAAAAATACAGCCGAATTGAGAACCTCCTCCTTTTTTGAGGTCGGTTAAAAACCACGTTAATTCGGAGGTCTTAAACTTTCACCACGTGAAGCGGGAACCCGATCCGCGACATCGAAGGTCCCTACTCTCCTTGTAAGATAGTCTTAATTTATGATTTAACCGATATACGGTCACCTCGCGGCTTAGAACAGCTGCGAGCAGCAAAAGAAGGATTTTCCCAATGCACCCAGGTAAAAACCCTATAGGTACTACTCCTTTGTTCTCTTTGGGACATTTTTCCTTGCATTTGGCGACCAAATGTTTCATTATAAACGCTAAACTTTCGATTACGATTTGACTATTTTCAATTCCATTGTTTTGCTCACGTCCGACTACAATCATAAAATCATTCCACGTATTCTTCTTCCTAGAATCTCAGGCGTCGGAAAAACCTAATTTCACCCCCCCCCATCCCTCCTTCGATTTCTTGACCAATCCTAGAAATTTGCCAATTCTCCCACCTTATTCTCTCATCCAATCATTACCAATGATCAAACTCCTACCCTCGTTCGAAAATCCCTCTCCACTCCTCATATCGTCCACATTCGGAATCACCAACGAAACTAAAATTAGTCTTGGACAAATATCGAACCGACAAACATTAAAGAAACAACATATTATACGTAGACTTCGGGATCATTTCACGTTGCTCAAATTAAAATTCCTACAATTGTGAAGTGCACGCGTGAACAAGGTACTAAGGAACGTGATTCTGGATAGGCGTCTAATTCGTCGACCCTCGGCCGGAACCTGTCCTGTTTCGCAGGTAATACCTCATGTATAGAATCTTTATTCCAAATGTAAATATCCGCCTAAAATTTGGCATTCGCTAAAAGTCATTTCACGTGATTTCTCCTCATCTGCAACCGAACATCAGCCAATCTCTGCAATAAAAACTGAAAACATTAAGACCTTGGATATTAACAAAAAGGGGCTAATGTTTTTTAAAAACTTTGGCATCTTCTCACTGTAGTTCCACAAATTACTTCCATGCAGATTCCTGTAACGTTGATTGGATTAAAATATGTCTGGAAAATTCAAGAAATTCTTGAACCTCAGTTCGAGACAGAAAAGGAGACGTGTATCTTCAATTCGTGATGGAAGAAATAATTCCGAAGATCACACTGATTCTGACGATTCTATTCTGGATGAGATTCCACGAAATGAAACTCCAGTTAATGATCAGCCGAATATACTTGCGGATGATACAGGAGATGAGAATCATGACCCGCTTAATAGTAGCGATGAAAATACTATGAGCTCTCATGAGGAACTCAGCGAAGACGAAGGAGAAGAGGAAGAAGATGAAGATGAAGATGAGGATCAAGATGAAGATGAAGATGAACAAGATGTACAAGCCGAACAAGAAGAAGATCAAGAGGGTACTGATGAAGATAATGATTCGAGTGGGTCCAACTCTTCAGGAAACGAGAACCATCCCCTGAATCATATCGATTTAAAAAAAAGGGCACTCAAAAATGCTTTCCTGGCTGCCAACCTGAACCATCAACAAGGAAACATTATTCTTCAGACTTTGCGATCATTCCCATTTAATCAGTTTTACCTGCCCAAAGACTCCAGAACAGTGTTGCAGACTCCCACTGTTGTTGCAGGGCGGTTTGTAAGACAAATTGCAGGCGGAGAGTACCTCCACATTGGTTTTAGACAAACGCTGGTCAAGAAATTGGAACGTATTCCTCTGGATATGTTGCCAGAATTCATAGAAATCGACTTTAGTACGGATGGTGCCAAGATGAATAAAGGAATGGATCAATTCTGGCCTCACCAGTACCGAGTCTTGAACATATTTGATAAAAGACCGATTATCGCAGGTGTCTTTAAAGGCCACCACAAACCACTCAACCCATTCGACTTCTTTGAACAATTCATTCAAGAAATCATTGATGTACGTGAAGAAGGTGGAACCTCTATTCGGAATCGACAGCTTCCTTTACGTGTTCGATGCTTCATTGCCGACGCGCCAGCCAGAGCATTTGCATTAAATCACTATGGACATACGTCAGCAAATGCGTGTTCAAAGTGCAAAATACAAGGACATCGTTGCACTGTACCGGGGTTTCGCGGAACGATGGTCTTCGTAGGTGTGAGACACCAACCTAGAACGGATGAAGAGTACAACGATCTAATTGAGGAAGATCATCACAAAGGCAGAAGTCCGTTGTCTCCGTTAATAGGATTAGTAACGGAAGTTCCGTACGAAAGTTTGCATTTGGTTTGGCTGGGTAATTGTAAAAAAACAATATCAGCACACGTGGGTGGCAACTTTGGATTTCAAAGGCTAAATGCAAGAAAAATAAGTATCATTAATTCCAGAATGATATTATTAAGAACGTACTGTCCGTCGGAGTTCAATCGTAGGCCAAGGCCGATAGATCAGTACCACCTTTTCAAAGGTACAGAATTTAGACAATTACTACTCTATACTGCGCCGGCTGTTCTGCAAAACGTTATTTTCGAAGAACACTACGATCATTTCATGATCCTACATTGTGTTATGCGCCTTCTCGTGAACGAGGATACACCAGAAGAAATGCTTGAATTTTGCCAAGAAGCTCTGGAAAGTTATGTACAGACATGTGAAGTTTTATATGGAGAGCAATATATGTCATATAATGTGCATGGCCTACTGCACATAGTAGAAGATGTCCGCAAACTTGGACCTTTGGAGACCTTCAGTGCGTTTTGTTATGAAAACAATATGCCTCAGCTGCGAAAATGTATTCGCAAACCACATCTCACTCTTCAACAGTACTATAAACGAATGAGCGAAATGAATAACTCAAACCTTGCAGCTTTAGACGACAATATTGCCATCCGTGTCTCACAGGGTCACGCAGGGGGGCCTCTCGGCGATGATATCCCTGCCGAAGGTTCTCGACAATATCAAAAATTACAAATAGGAAAAATAACCTTTTCAACTGCTTTACGGGATAGTTGTTGTATTCTCAAGAATAGAGCAGTCTGCATCATCAAAAACATTGTGCAAGTGGACGGGAATACTCTTCTTATTGTACAACGATTTCTAAGTGCAACTTCTATGTACATACAATGTGGGCATAACATCAGATCAGACGATGTTGGAGTATACCATTGCACAGATTTGTCGAACAGAATCGAAGCAGTGAACCTGAACGATGTGAAGAGCAAGTGCTACAAAATGCCGAAGTGGAGCGATGTCGAGGGAGAAGAAGAACGCACAATTGAAAGCGAATGGATTTGTGTTGCTTTACTAACGCCTTTAGTATTGCACCCAAATTAGACGTTCCAAGTCAGTTTCAAGACACAGAGTGAACAAATCTGGATCAGACACCGCAGTCTAAAAAGCTGTACGTGAACCTCAATTTTTTTGAAGTAACACATCTCATCTACTAATCATCCATCCGTGTCCAGTAACTATATTATGAAATTTCTTGAGAAGGCCCTGTTCGGAAATGATGCAAGCAATTTTCTAAAAATTTCAATTTCACTTTCTTTTATAATTCTTTGTAATCAAATCTCATGTTTGTGATCTCTGTGATCTGTGTAATCCATGTAATCGTTTTGTTATCGCTGTAATCTTTCGCAGAGCTTCTAGTGTGATACTAATATGACACTCAATTGCCAGTATTTTAAAAATCTGACACTATTTTCCGCTGTTTGTAATGCATCGTCACTAAGTGACTCTACTTTCATTGTTCGAGATACTTTTTTCCCTTATTTTTGTACTGGCATCCGTGACTGTTCGTGAGAATGCTGGGATAATTCACTTGCTTATAGGATCAGATTGTTCTATCTCCACTTTTGGACTTTTTCAATTTAGCTGTACGCAAATAGTTTTCTTTTTCAAGCTCCCCCATTGAAATTCGACCCAATGAAACTAGGCCAAATTTAATTGGATTCGTATTTTTGTTTTTCCAATCAATGTCATCTGATTTGTTTACAATAACGTATTCTTTGTTGGAAGTCTGAAATTGTTTCTAACATTTTTCTTTTCGCGACTTTATTTTCTAAATGTATTATTCTCGCGTCATAATTCATTTGACCTGCTTGGCGATAGTGTCTTACTATATCACTATTCACAAAAAACCAATACGTATCATTATTTGAAAAGTGTGCCCTCATTGCACTTGAGATGCCACTATTTTTCATACATTAATGCCACTAATGCAAAGTCTTTTTAAGACCTCAATCACTGTAAACCCTGCTTTTGTTATCTTGACAATTTTCATAATCTTTTTGTAATCTCGGCAATCTCCATAATCTGTGCAATCAACGTCTTATAATCCTTGTGATCTTGTGTTATCTGCAAATTTTTTAAATCTTTTGTAATGTCGCTGTAATTTTTGTAATTGTAATCGTGTACGCCATTTGCCGTAGTGAACCCCTCGTTCAATGTCGTGTCTGGTTTCAAAGACATTTATAATTTCGAAAAACCTTATGTATTTTTCTAGGAGATTGTACAATATTCTTTCAAGATTTCCAAAATATTTCTTAATCCGTAGTGTTGATTGATTTTATTTTAATCAGTATAAATTTTTGCAAATCTCGTTGTATTTTCCATTGGAATGGGGCTTCAAAATTCATTTCAGAATTGATTTCTAACTTTTCCTCTAAAAATGCTTTCACTTTCATAAAAAAACGTTCCCGAAATTTCAACTTGCGTAGCAGTGTGGTCGCAGATTGACAGAAAATTTATACCTCATAAATGTTTCCTCGGTGAACAAGCGTAGACAGTATACTGGACACAAAGTGTTGACTGCATTTTTTTTTTCATGCATGTAGCGAATAACCGGTCAAAGTGGGCCCCGTACGTTAAAAAGTATTCTTATGTACGAAAAACAAAATTTCTTGAAACATTCTGAGCGACAAGTTTTCGTCAAGAGGCCTATTTTGCCCGGCCCTCGCCTATATTTGAACTCTCCATTATTAACTAAAGTTTTGGAGAACATCCTTCCAAATGTACTAATTCTGATGTCTCATTACATTATAGAATCATGGATCTCGAAAATGAAAGAATCGACAAAGGTCAAGAAGGAAATGACAAATCTAGTAAACATGAGAGAGTGACAAAAAGTGGGCGAATGACTAAAACTCCCAAGAAGCTGATCACTTCGTCAGATGAAGCCCCTCCGCGTAGAAGATCATCTAAAAGTTCTGTTTCCGTCAAAAAAGAATTGGCACGACTGCAAGGTATTGCAATGGCAATTAAGAGTAAACATGAGAGTAAAAAAACGACTTCCAAGAAAGTGGTTCAAGCTAACCTGTAAGTAAACATTTTAAAAATTATTAATAGTATGTACAAGTATTTGCGACGTCTGCTGACACCGTAGGGGGCCATTCAACGAATACGTTTGCTTTTTTGAGGGATTCAGACACCCCCCTTTCATCACGCTAAACTGCCCTGAAGGTCGAAAATTGGCTCTAAAAAAACCCGTCCCAATATGACCCCCCCACCCGCCCTCTAAGCAATTTTCTTTCATTGTTAGAGCCACTGGATACAGAGCCACTGGACAGACGGAGATGGAGATAGTGATCCCGCCTATCCACAACTTTGATTCGAATGCAAACGCTATCGCGCTGCGTAATAAGGCACGCACTGGGAAGATTGGCAATAAGTCACCTGCAGGTAACGCAACGGCTACTTCCGTGACTCATGTTCCAACCAAAACTAATTTGACATCGAGATTCGATAATGGAGCCAGCACTTCACAAAATGAAGACTTGAATTTCCAAGAAAGGAGTGATTACTCAAGAATAATCCCCGAACGTACGACAGGCGATTTACAACAAATTTTGAACAGTTCACAGTAAGTAAAATCTTCTCATCGATATCTCGATTTCTTTCGTAATTATGAATCTATTTGGACGATTGCAGCTTTATGGAAATCTTTCGTGACGTATTTCAGAGTAATTATTGTCAAAAATGGTACCTACATTCATTTAATACGTTTACCATATTTTTTAAATGATTAATACAAAATTCCAGTAGTTTACCCATTTTGACTGATATCTTCAAACTTGCACGAAACTTTTTTCATTAGACAATGATATATCTTGATCTCTTCGATACATATGAATTATTGACAATTTTTTAGAGAGTTACTGTACAACAAGTAACGTAATATTTCCATAAAGTTGCGATCCAAGATAAACCTTCCGAAAAATCATATTAACCAACAAACACAGCTTGTCCTCAAAATACCCCGTATTCCGAAATCATTTATGGTAAAACCTCCGACATTTATAAGTTGCCGGATTTTTTTTCTGAAATGGAACTTTTCACACTTTCTCGACTAATAAAGTCTAGGAGTAGAAGATATTAATTCAAAGGTTTTTAGTGCCATATCTAAAGTTTGGCAATGTGCAGAATAATTTTTTTTTAAACCTATAGTTTGAACCCAATCGATTGTGTATTAAAAATTTGATGATTGAAGATTAGGATATTATCAATATACGACGATATTTCATGTTTCCTTAATTTTTGTATTCAGGCGTACGCTAGAACCTGGCAATCTTATGTCTCCGGTCGACAATTCGACATTCTTGCCAACTATATTGTGAGGTTTGAAGGTTCCCGCGCCTAATATTCGACTACGAAATACAAATAGAGATAACTAGGTGAACCAAATAGAATACGGTATGGAGGAAATCCGCTTAACGGGAGAGACCAGATCAGGCATTCTGCGAGAAGACGCCTTGTTGTACAGATCATTTTCCTCGTATCAGTCTCAATTTTCTATTTTATCTTTACACGTTTTAAATTATACAAAACTTATACAATTATTATATTATCTTGTCAAAACAGTTTTCATTATATTTTGAACACTCATAAGCACAGTCACTGTAATCAAGTAAAAACTACGAAAAACGAACATCGAACAAGCGAAAAGTCTGACGAGACGAATTATCATCGCCATTATTGAAAACTATACATCTACGGAACCGGCATGGTCATAAATAAGATAAGTTACAAACTGTTAAACCATATTCAAAAATGAAACTGTAGATTAATGACTAGAAATTTGAAAATTTTGACAAAAATAACGTGAAGAAAATTGATACGAACATTCAAATAGAAAAAGG
This sequence comes from Euura lappo, assembly GCA_018257835.1. Classification (NCBI taxonomy): domain Eukaryota; kingdom Metazoa; phylum Arthropoda; class Insecta; order Hymenoptera; family Tenthredinidae; genus Euura; species Euura lappo. The sequence goes on along the minus strand of JAEUYN010002492.1, from coordinate 62,208 downwards.
CGTATTTTATATTATACAAAGATTTTAAAAGTGTGAATGCGTTGAATGAATGATAATTAGTAATAAGCTTGTCTGAACGGTAAATTTAAATAAAATAAGAGATTTTTGTCTTGAATAATTGTTATAAATCAATCCATCGAAACGTAAATTTTGAATAAATAATGAAATCTTTTTATTTGACAAACTAATTGCACTATTGTTTATTATATTTTTTAATTTCCTCGATGAGTACTAATAATCTTATATAATTCCACCTAATGAAGTCTAAATTTGTCACATTGGCGCCCAACGTTTTAAAGAAATTAACTACAGTATTGTACAGCAAATGCCATATCGCGTCAAAGAATCGATGATTGCAATTGATTTCTCAAAAACAGCCTTGATTGAAACAGCTTTATCACAATTAGATGCCATACAAGAAGAAAAAGAGAATGATCAAAAGAGGAGAATGTTTTCTAATAATAAAGACAGTGATTCGAATGCTAAAACAGTAGGATTTGGTAATAAACAAAATTATTCAAATCAGCAGGGATATAATGTTCAACAACAGACATCAAATAGTTATCAATATCCTAATAGTTATCAGACCAGTGCCAGTAATTTTTCTAATTTTAGCTTTCCAAACGTTAATGTACCACCACCTTCTTTCAATCACAGCAACAATGGCAATAGATATTCACAAACTAATCAAAGCAGTAACTGGAATTCTCAACCGTCAAGCAGTAGCTCTTCACAATCATCAATTAATATACCAAGGAGTTCTTTAAACTGAATATCGATGCGATGAGAACAGGTCTGACACCGCATCGTAACTCATTTGATTTTATTGAAGACCTAGCTTGTGATTTAACTGACAAAAACATAAATGACTTGGATCCAAAGATTTCAACTCCTATATGTCCACATATTGCAGTAACCGTCATGGGAAATTGTTTTCAAGCACTAATTGATACTGGAAGTCAAGTTACAGCAATTTCAGAAGAATTATTCAATCAATTAGAGGCAAGAAATAGATTGTATACGTTGCCAGTGAGTAATGTGATAGTCATTCCAGCTATTGGTAAAAAAGCAACTACAGTCAAAAAACAGGTTCTTTTAGAGATGGTTATAGATAATCAGATGTTGGATTATCCTTGTTTGGTCATACCTCATTTGTCAAATCAAATTATACTAGGTAACGATTGGTTGTTACGCAATAATGTAATAATTAACTATGAAAATCGTTCGATCGAAGTGAACCGTATTAAAGTTTGTAGTTCAAAGGTGTCGTTCGAATGGGAAACTTTGAATAAGTTGGTATCTTCAACTAGTAACAACGTGATGGTTATACAAATAATTAACACAAAATTCAGTGATTCGTTTTTCGAATATGATATTGTTGAAAATTTGAAAGAAACTAGTAATTCAAATAATTTGGAAATTGATAATATAGAAATGAATTATTTAGTGGATCAAATGATGAACTCGGAAGTAACAAATGAAGTGTTGTGTGAAAACATGATAACTGAGATCGTATCTGATGATCAAGTTGTATTAGATATTGAAAATATTGAACTTGATACAGATTATCCAGATGATTTGAATGCACGTGAAATTCCTGAAATCGTTACAGAAGAATCAGTAAATATTGAAGAACGTGTTCAAACTGATTGTTCGAAGTTGCTTGTTGATTTGTCTGAAATTAACAATATAATTGAAAATCAAGATCTTTCTTGTAACGAGTTAAATTTAAGATCTGAAGTAGTAGAAGGAATAGATGATCAAGGGGAGGATTATAACTTTTTCAAGGAACTTCCATCGGTTGCGGAGAATTTAACGATGCTAGATGACTTGCAAACCCAATCAGTGTTAATGTTACTCGAGAAATACAAAGCATTATTTTCTGATAAGCCAGGGTGTGCTGATGTATATGAGCATAAAATAAGGTTGACAAAACAAAATCCACATATTAGGAAGTCTTATCCTGTACCAATCGCACTAAAAGAAGATGTTGACAAAGAAATTGATTACATGCTGGATTTAGGTATTATTGAACGCTCAATAAGTCCGTATTGCAATCCTTTACGAATTGTGAAGAAAAAGAAAAATCAAATTCGCGTATGTCTTGATGCTAGATTTTTAAATGATGTAGTCGAAGGTGACAATGAATCTCCACCAAACATTCCAGATTTATTACAAAAACATTACGGTGTGAAATATATGTCTACTATTGATTTAACTCACGGATATTGGCAAATATCATTATCACCAGAATCTAGACCATTAACAGCATTTTTACACGGATCGAGTTTGTATCAATTTTGTAGAGTTCCGTTTGGATTAAGAACAGCAGGTAGTGCCTTTATTAGAGCTTTGAACTTAGCATTGGGAAATGAGTATTCATCATTTTTAACGTGTTACGTAGACGATTTATTGATAACATCACCAGATTTTGAAACACACCTTTTACACCTCGAACTTGTATTCAAAAGATTGCTTGAGCATAATTTTACATTACGGTTAGAAAAATCTAAATTTTGTAGAGAATCGGTTATCTTTTTAGGATTTTTATTAACACCTCAAGGAATTACACCTGATCCAGAAAAGCTTGCGATAATTAAAAATTTTCAAGAACCGCAAAATCAGTTAGATTTACAAAGAATCCTTGGAATTTGCAATTTTTATAGACAATTTAGTATTCAACACTCACAATATCTTGATCCTTTTAGAGAATTGTTAAAAAAAGATGCTGTTTGGAATTGGACTGAATATCATTCTAAAGCATATAAATTATTGAAAGAGAATTTTATGAGAAGCGTAACTCTGAGTCACATTATACCTAATTGTCCATTTAAAGTCCAAACTGACGCAAGTAATAAGGGGATTTGTGGGATTCTTTATCAAACAGATGACGAGGGAGATAATTATCTGATTTCAATTGTGAGTAGATGTTTAACAGCGCCAGAAATGAACTACACTACAACCGAAAAGGAGTTACTTGCAATCATGTATGCTATTCAAAAGTTTAGAATGTTTATTGCCGAAACTCAATTTAAAATAATTACAGACCATAAAAGCTTAACTTTTCTAAAAAATAGTACTTTTCATAACGGAAGATTGATACGATGGTGTTTGTTGTTGAATGAATATTCTTTTAATGTGGAATATTGTCGAGGTACAGATAATAAAGTAGCTGATTTTTTTAGTAGGAATCCTGAAGGAAAATTTGAAATTGTTAATAAACAAAGACCGTTAATAATATCAAAAATTGAATCGTTTATCAAGGTATCGGATGAAACAAATTATTCACAAATTGCAAACTTGATACTTAGCTTAGTTATGGACAAAGATTTAAAACATCAATTCAAAAAGTTAGTTGATTTACAACAAAATGACGAAATAATAATGAAACAAAGAGAGCAATTGACTAATAGTGACGAAGAAAATCCTTATTTTCGAATATATAATGATATTTTGTTTCATCAAGATCAAACTACAAAATTATGGCAAATTGTAGTACCTATTTGTTTAAAAGAATCTTTAGTACAGTTTGTGCATTCGAAGCTAGGTCATCCAGGACAGTATAAAACATTGCAATATTTAAGAATTAATTATTATTGGAAAGGAATGGCAAGGGATGTGAAAAAGTTTGTTACTAATTGCGACTTGTGCCAAAGAGTTAAATATTTATCGATTAATATGGAAGGATAGTATGATATGGTGAGAGCTGATGAACCAGGAGAATTAGTAACTGTTGATTTTTATGGTCCATTACCGAAATCAGTTGGGGGAGTACAACATATTCTTGTGATGATAGATGCATTTTCTAAGTATGTTAGTTTGTATCCAATAAAAAGAGCTACTACACGGGTTAGTTTGAAAAAGATTTTAGATTTATATATTCCAAAATTAGGCAAGCCAAAGAGAATTTTATCTGATGATGGAACGTAGTTTACAGCTTACGCTTGGAAAAATACTTTGGAAAAAGAAGGTATTAAAGTTTGTTATTCGAGTATCCGTCATCCACAATCGAACCCAACGGAGCGTGTCATGCGAGAATTAGGTAGATTTTTTAGAACATTTTGTGCAGACCAACATACTAAATGGGCTAAATATATAACTGAAATTGAAACTCTTTTAAACATCACGATGCATTTTAGTACGGGATATACATCATATGAATTACACTTTAATGAAATACCTATGGATCAGATAAGAAAAATAATCAAATATCCTGACACTTGTAACAACGTTTTCCACCGGAATGGAATGAAGTGAGGGTGACTTCACGTGTTACCCTACGGCGTAATCTCTGATTACCACAAACTATGCTCAGACAAATAAATTAATACACTAAAACCGGAATTTGGGCGCCAGACATCCCAGGATGTCAATCAGAAAATAAAACACAATAGAACAGACGATAATTAACGAGAATCAGAGAAGTACGACGGATGAGCTCGGCTAACACAGACTAAAGTAGTAATAATACGGTAGAGGGGATGGGTTTGCCAAATTAAACAATTAAACAAAGTAATATCCTTCAGTGGGTCTTATCCCATATATTATTTCGATAGCAAGCGTTATTAAACAATTCTTAATCTTCTTTTTTTGACCTTATCCTTATCTATGTGTCCGTTTTTGGTTTCGTAGGTCATAAATAACTCCGTTGTTTTACGTTTCGGCCACCAAGAGGGCCCTCTTCAGAAATCTGAACATTGTTTTATTCAACACATTAAACAATGAACAATACATTATAGTAATTACAAAGGTAGAAAATACTTACAAAATACCTAGACGTTATCTTAATACATTTTAAAGGAACTAGGAACTAGTTGTGTGAGACACGGCAATCTATAACAACAACAATATATTTCTAGGTTAGAAACCAAACTACTCGATCATTACGCACATTCTAAGGAGGGAAACAATTCAGCACAAACCGTTGTATATACGGTGAAAAACCATTTATCCGGTTCTTTCGGAGCCATTTCAGGCGATAGTTGTAAGCAACCGACTTGTTTAACCGAATAATTCAAGACGGGCGACAACCAGTCAGCACATTTTTCTGAATTACAAAAGGTAGCATGAGCGGGACAATCCAGACGTGGACAAAGACTTGTTATGAGACAGCTAGAAGTAGGAGAGCTGATTAACCGTCCGTTCGTTGGCGGGACATTCAACATGGGTGCAATCTCAATTCTGTGTTTCAAATTAACAACTGAAATTTAAAATTACCAAAAACAATTACAAAAGGCCAAAGTACGTTGCACACAAGTTGTTAACATCACTCCTCAAGTTAATACTAGTACGGTCTTTCACTATGTGGCACATTTCGTGGATTTGTCGTTTATGTTGATTTTTTTCTTTAACGAGCACCTTGACTTTATCATAACTGAACTGATGGTCCAAGTCAATTTTGTGTCGCGTTAAGGCGGTATGTTCTTTGGCAACGCGGTTGACGTTCTTGTCGTGTTCTGCCATCCTCGTTTTGAGCCATCTACCAGTTTGTCCGATATACGATGCTTCGCAGCCTTTGCAGGGAATTTTGTAAACCACATTGGATATACGGTCCAACGGTGTTTTATCCTTAAGTTTACTATAGAGTTGTGACAAGTCGTTGACATTTCTAAAAGCGCACCTGACGTTGAACGGTTTTAACACCCTCGACACCGCTTGGGAGAGTCCCTTTACATATGGGAAACAAATCGTTGTGCGATTGTCAACTGAACAAGTCTCGTTTAATCCCGATGGCTGAACAGAGCGTTGTGATAATGTATTCAGTCGTTTGAGAACGTAACGGTCGATAAAGTCACCAGGATAGCTATTCTCCAAAAGGACATTCCGTACGAGTTCTAGATTTTTGAGGTGGAAAGTAGGATCTGAAAGCAATACTCCACGATCAACTAACCCATAGATGATACCAATCTTTTGTTGTGTAGGGTGGTGTGAGTGAAAGTTGAGGTATTTCCTCGACCAGGTTGGTTTATGGTACCAGTCAGAAAGGATAGCGTCTTTGTTGTGTATCAAGGTCACATCCAAAAAGTTGATCCTGTTTTCCACCTCACATTCCGAGGTGAATTGGAGTCTGGGATGGAAGCTATTGAAAGTCTCCAAAACCAGGTCCAAGGAATCGTTCGGTATGGCCATTAAAATATCATCAACGTATCTGACATAAAACGGTACGATAAAAGGTAGTTGTGCGAGACAATTCGTTTCCAAGTCTTCCATCACAAAATTAGAAAGGATTGGTGATAGAGGGGAACCCATCGGAAGGCCGAAGGTTTGAGAGTAGGACTCACCATTAAAATTAAAGCAAGCCGCTTCGAAACACAATTTGAGACCTTTTATGAATTGATCTTTTGGAACTTTCGACGCCCCCATGCAACTTTGCCAACGGTTGGAGACAGCTTCCACTGCCAAGTCAACAGGAACGTTGGTGAACAATGCAACAACGTCTAGTGAAACAAAGATGTAATTGTCAGGCATTGCAAATTTTGTGAGTTTATCAACCAGTTGGAAACTGTCTTTGACATTGGAGATCGGTAAAGGGCAGTTACGAAGAACCGAGTTGACGAATTTCCCTAGCGCGTACGTCGGACTATCTAAAAAAGACACAATGAGTCTGAGTGGAACGTTGTCTTTGTGAATTTTGGGGAGCCCATAAGCCTTAGCAGGGACACTGTTGTACGAACATAACCAACGCTTAGTATAGTCCGTTATCCATTCTTTCTTCCCCCATTCTCTCATTAGTTTATTCACTTTATTTTGAAGTGGCTCTGTCGGGTCCTTCTTCAGTAAAGAGTAAGTTTCAGTGTCTGCTAGCATAGCTGTCATTTTATCTACATATTCTCCCTTCTTCATCACAACCGTGGTGTTTCCCTTATCTGCTCTCGAGAAAACTAACTCTGGGTGCTCTTTCTTAAACGTACCCGCTTTTTTGATCTTTGATAGCAATTCCTTATCCGGTATTTGCTCCGTGCGTGGAGCTTTCAGATTATTCTTCAGACATCTCGCTAGTTCGCAACGCGCCTTGTTCATATTATCTGGATCGATCTTGTGTATTTTTGATTCGAAATCAGCAATGAAGTCATCTGTCGGAATATTCTCTTTGCGCAATGGAACGCCAAACTTCTCGCCCAAGGCAAACACCACTTTCACATCCTCCGGTATAGGTACGTCAGTAAGATTCAGCAACCATTTGTCGTTCACGCATTGTGACCAATCGACTGAATTGTGCCACGACTTCTTACTTCTAAACTCAAGTAAACGGTTGAGTTTATTGACGCTTTTTTCCTTGCCCGCGGCTTGTAGGCGTTTGATTTTAACCAATTGCGATTTGAAGAATTGATTGTAGATCGAAAAAGGTAAACGTTTTATAAAACGTTTTATAAAACGTTTACCTTTTTCGATTTGATTGTATCGATTTGATACAATTGATTGTAGATCGAAAAAGGTAAACGTTTTATAAAACGTTTTATAAAACGTTTACCTTTTTCGATCTACAATCAATTCTTCAAATCGCAATTGGTTAAAATCAAACGCCTACAAGCCGCGGGCAAGGAAAAAAGCGTCAATAAACTCAACCGTTTACTTGAGTTTAGAAGTAAGAAGTCGTGGCACAATTCAGTCGATTGGTCACAATGCGTGAACGACAAATGGTTGCTGAATCTTACTGACGTACCTATACCGGAGGATGTGAAAGTGGTGTTTGCCTTGGGCGAGAAGTTTGGCGTTCCATTGCGCAAAGAGAATATTCCGACAGATGACTTCATTGCTGATTTCGAATCAAAAATACACAAGATCGATCCAGATAATATGAACAAGGCGCGTTGCGAACTAGCGAGATGTCTGAAGAATAATCTGAAAGCTCCACGCACGGAGCAAATACCGGATAAGGAATTGCTATCAAAGATCAAAAAAGCGGGTACGTTTAAGAAAGAGCACCCAGAGTTAGTTTTCTCGAGAGCAGATAAGGGAAACACCACGGTTGTGATGAAGAAGGGAGAATATGTAGATAAAATGACAGCTATGCTAGCAGACACTGAAACTTACTCTTTACTGAAGAAGGACCCGACAGAGCCACTTCAAAATAAAGTGAATAAACTAATGAGAGAATGGGGGAAGAAAGAATGGATAACGGACTATACTAAGCGTTGGTTATGTTCGTACAACAGTGTCCCTGCTAAGGCTTATGGGCTCCCCAAAATTCACAAAGACAACGTTCCACTCAGACTCATTGTGTCTTTTTTAGATAGTCCGACGTACGCGCTAGGGAAATTCGTCAACTCGGTTCTTCGTAACTGCCCTTTACCGATCTCCAATGTCAAAGACAGTTTCCAACTGGTTGATAAACTCACAAAATTTGCAATGCCTGACAATTACATCTTTGTTTCACTAGACGTTGTTGCATTGTTCACCAACGTTCCTGTTGACTTGGCAGTGGAAGCTGTCTCCAACCGTTGGCAAAGTTGCATGGGGGCGTCGAAAGTTCCAAAAGATCAATTCATAAAAGGTCTCAAATTGTGTTTCGAAGCGGCTTGCTTTAATTTTAATGGTGAGTCCTACTCTCAAACCTTCGGCCTTCCGATGGGTTCCCCTCTATCACCAATCCTTTCTAATTTTGTGATGGAAGACTTGGAAACGAATTGTCTCGCACAACTACCTTTTATCGTACCGTTTTATGTCAGATACGTTGATGATATTTTAATGGCCATACCGAACGATTCCTTGGACCTGGTTTTGGAGACTTTCAATAGCTTCCATCCCAGACTCCAATTCACCTCGGAATGTGAGGTGGAAAACAGGATCAACTTTTTGGATGTGACCTTGATACACAACAAAGACGCTATCCTTTCTGACTGGTACCATAAACCAACCTGGTCGAGGAAATACCTCAACTTTCACTCACACCACCCTACACAACAAAAGATTGGTATCATCTATGGGTTAGTTGATCGTGGAGTATTGCTTTCAGATCCTACTTTCCACCTCAAAAATCTAGAACTCGTACGGAATGTCCTTTTGGAGAATAGCTATCCTGGTGACTTTATCGACCGTTACGTTCTCAAACGACTGAATACATTATCACAACGCTCTGTTCAGCCATCGGGATTAAACGAGACTTGTTCAGTTGACAATCGCACAACGATTTGTTTCCCATATGTAAAGGGACTCTCCCAAGCGGTGTCGAGGGTGTTAAAACCGTTCAACGTCAGGTGCGCTTTTAGAAATGTCAACGACTTGTCACAACTCTATAGTAAACTTAAGGATAAAACACCGTTGGACCGTATATCCAATGTGGTTTACAAAATTCCCTGCAAAGGCTGCGAAGCATCGTATATCGGACAAACTGGTAGATGGCTCAAAACGAGGATGGCAGAACACGACAAGAACGTCAACCGCGTTGCCAAAGAACATACCGCCTTAACGCGACACAAAATTGACTTGGACCATCAGTTCAGTTATGATAAAGTCAAGGTGCTCGTTAAAGAAAAACATCAACATAAACGACAAATCCACGAAATGCGCCACATAGTGAAAGACCGTACTAGTATTAACTTGAGGAGTGATGTTAACAACTTGTGTGCAACGTACTTTGGCCTTTTGTAATTGTTTTTGGTAATTTTAAATTTCAGTTGTTAATTTGAAACACAGAATTGAGATTGCACCCATGTTGAATGTCCCGCCAACGAACGGACGGTTAATCAGCTCTCCTACTTCTAGCTGTCTCATAACAAGTCTTTGTCCACGTCTGGATTGTCCCGCTCATGCTACCTTTTGTAATTCAGAAAAATGTGCTGACTGGTTGTCGCCCGTCTTGAATTATTCGGTTAAACAAGTCGGTTGCTTACAACTATCGCCTGAAATGGCTCCGAAAGAACCGGATAAATGGTTTTTCACCGTATATACAACGGTTTGTGCTGAATTGTTTCCCTCCTTAGAATGTGCGTAATGATCGAGTAGTTTGGTTTCTAACCTAAAAATATATTGTTGTTGTTATAGATTGCCGTGTCTCACACAACTAGTTCCTAGTTCCTTTAAAATGTATTAAGATAACGTCTAGGTATTTTGTAAGTATTTTCTACCTTTGTAATTACTATAATGTATTGTTCATTGTTTAATGTGTTGAATAAAACAATGTTCAGATTTCTGAAGAGGGCCCTCTTGGTGGCCGAAACGTAAAACAACGGAGTTATTTATGACCTACGAAACCAAAAACGGACACGTTATTAAACAAGTTCAGTTCAGAAAGTTATGTTCGGAATCAAATAATTAGTCAATTCTCTAGGAAGTCGGGATAGAAGAGCCGATCAACCAGTTAACAGAGCATATAACAGAGTAGGCGTGTTCAGATTCGATATAATACAACTTTTATAAATTATGAACTTCCCAAGCGGGAATGACTAATAAAGACCGGGTAGATTCCGCTGAATCTACCGGGAAAAAGACTCTAATAATAACGGGAAAATACAGATGTTCGAATTAATACGATAGCGGAAAGACTGAATGAAAATTAGACCAAAGAATAAAGAAAAGAGCTATTATCTAACTTACAGACTACGCTATCAACTACGTTCGCTACTCCGGGAGAATTCGCACAACAGATCGCATAATTAATCGGAAATTAAGAAAGACAAAAGCAGAAAAATAGCAAAAATGTTCGATAGATCAAGCAAATAGATAGCAGATAATATAAGCAATTAACACAGTGTAATCCAAGACCTAGTGAAAGTTATCTATGCGCAATCAATGCAGAAAATGAGAATATATCGGTAATTAATAGAGAAAATGACAGAAATTAGCAAGAAAAATACAGAAATCGCAGAGAAAGTGTCCAAAACCCAATCAGTCTTGAACCAGCTCGGAAATCGGGAATAAGAAATTAATACTACAAAGCAAATAGAGCCGAAATAATATCGGGACACAGCCTAAAGGCTTGTGAGCCGCAAACCACCCAAATAAGACACAATAACCTCGCGATTCGGAGCTAGTTCTCGGCTTTACAATAGAAAAGAAGACCTTACCTTCATACAGCAAAATAATACACAAAACTGACTCTATTACAGATCAAACACCTCAAAGATAATACTCGGTATCACACAGTATCGGTATTTCGGGATGGTATTCGGGAGCACAATAGATTAATAGAACTTGTCTGGGCGACAAATGAACGCAGAAGAAGACTCGGTGCGGTGTGCGTCACGCTTAAATAGATGCGACACAGGTGCGTAGCGAGAAGGATCGGTGAGGCTGTCGGGACGGGCGTCTCGACTACTGGATTGGTCAATTTGGGTCATGTGACCCCTCATGCGAATTTCGGGAATACTCGATGCTTTATCTTCGTTAAGTGTCGTAATGCCGGCTCTGGACTACCCTTTCCGCGTACTGCGGACTCTTCGATTGCTCGTCATTGTACTACCCGTACATCGCCCGGTAGAAGCACAGTCCTTGGTCGTTGATTCACCAGGAGTCAGCCTAACCAAGGTTTTAGGTGGCGTTTCGCGATTCAGGGTGGAATCTCCTCCAAACCCACGTTATTACTTGTGGAAGGTCACCTGGAACCTGCAGCACAAGCCTGCAGCTATCTCCAGGAACGCTGCTCCGGAGCCGTGGCCGCGGCCCTCGGTGGCGGTAACGATGTCGGGATAGTCGGCGGTAGTTGTGTGGTTCAGCACCTGGCTGATAAGTCGTCGGGACGGGAGGCTATAGTGTGTTACTTTTGTGTTTTCGCACAGCCCTATTCGACCGTTTCCTAGGCATCCAGAATTCGTAGACGGCTGGTGGTTCAACCCCAGGTTGATTAGTCGGCGTAGCGGGAGGTGATACATCGTGTATGACCCTGTTCGACCTCCACGTCGGCATCCATAATCGAAAATCGGCAGTAATTCCCTTTGGTTGACGCTAACCCTTGGCACCTCCTGGTGCAGCGCGGGGTTGCGCGTCACGGGATCTTGGCTCAGGTGATGTTTAGCCGGTATAACCCAATCCGATAGTCCTCTCTCTCTCTCTCTCGCTCTCGTGTCCCGTGCTCTCGAGTCGTCGGTGGCTCCTTGTCCATCGGCGGATGATCTCGAGGCGTTGCGCGTCGTTACGCGTTACATAGTTCGTAGTAAACAAAGACATCGAGAAACGAAAGAAAAGAGGCCTATTATTACGATACTTAACCTAATAATCTGTTGGCTGCTTCTCCCCGGAGTTATCTGTCGCCCAAATCTCAGGATGTTAACAAAACCTGTGACGATTGCGGAATGCAACGTCACAACTCCCCCCTCCTTATGGAGGACCGAACAGGTCTTCTGTTCGCTGCAAAACCTAGAATGATGGTTAGGACAACTTCTCTGACTACAAGAAAAATTCAAAAATAATTAGACGGAACTCTCACTAGACGGGAGGAAAACACTGGTCACAACATATTCCATAATAAACTTTTTATTTTAGCCACTACCCGGAGGCGCGATACGTGTGAGTGCACAGTAATTTGACATTATCTCAAAGAAACGATACGAGAGTAAGAGAAAAAGAAAAATTAATAAGTCGTGAACCATAAAAGAAAATAAAAGGTTACAATTTGATAACGAAAAGAACAAGCGGGTTTGGGCTGACTATGAGCCAGCCTTCGAACTTCCCGTTATTTATTTTATTCTCAGCTATTTTGAAATTTGTAAATCTGACCTCAGATTCTTGATCAGCGGTTCAAAAAACCTTCGAGTACAAATTTCCGTAAGATTTCGAATGTTTTTAGTATTTTTCCCAGCAAATCGGACTCGCCATTTTGAATTTCGCTAATCTGACTTCAGATTCGTGATCAGTGACCCAAAAAACCTACGAGTACCAAGTTTCATCCAAATCCAAATGTTTTTAGTTTTTTTGCAGCACATCGAATACGCCAAATGAAAATTTTGCAAAACTGACTTCAGATTCGTGATCAGCGATCAAAAAAACCATATGGTACCAAATTTCACTGAAATCCGTTGATTCGTTCTCAAGATATCGTCATTTTTGTTGCGTTTTTTAGAATTTTGTTATTTGAATACTTCAAAAAGTACTAATCCGATCAAAGCCAAAATCTAATCAGTTCTAAGTTGAGAAAAGCCCCGTCGATTGAGCCCTATCTGATCAAAATCCGCGAACTCGTTCTCGAGATATCGCGCGGACAAAAATGTGGTCACATACACACACACATACACACATACACACATACACACACACATACACACACACATACACACACACATACACACACACACACACCCAGACGTCAAACTGAAAATAGTCGGAGGTGATTCTTTGGACCTCGAAATGTGGAGATTTAGTAAAAACTCGACTTTTCATTTTCGGGGTGATCACAATAACTTCCTTTTTTCTCTGAAAACAGAGAAACGGGAAGTTAAAAAAAAGTTATTGTGTACGGTACTACAGTTCAAGAAAGAAAGACAGAAAGAAAGAAAGAAAGGGGGTTGTTTTGTTGTTTTTGTTTTTGTGGGGGTCCGAATCAACCTTCACAGAGCTTGGCACTTCAACCGATGGTGGGGTTACCATGTCGCAATTAGATAATTGACAAAGCTATCTTATCGCGATAAGGATAGCAAGGTAGAGATGTTATTGTCGATTATGAAACTCGGAATAAGAATTTTGAGTTCTAAGGTCGAAAACGGAATTTAGTTATGGATTTCGCCTAAGCGGTCTTTTATACCGGAAAAAGAAATCATATGGTTACTCTGACGTCATTCTCGTTACGCGGGACGAACTAAATTTTGAATTATTTAAGTCGGGGGACAAAAGGAAAAAAAAAAGAAAACGATTTTGGGGTCACGTGAGAGGTCTATGCGCGGCGTTTAAAGTCGAAGGCCTCATCCGGGAGGTCGTATGGGTGTCGGGTACGGCGCGTGGGAGCGCGGCGGGTTTGGCGGACCAAGATGGACGGTAACACCTGGTCGGGGTGGTATCCCGGGCCGCATTTTGGGCAGTCCTTCACGGTATACCCCGGGCGGCCGCAGCGCTTGCACACTAGGCGGGCCGGTTCCGAGCATTGGCCCATCCTGTGGCCAACTTTTCCGCAATTCCAGCAGCGCTGGGGATTTTGAGGAGGTGCCGCTGAGGTGGAGGCGTGAGCTTCAAATGTGGTGCGATGTGCTCTAGGTGGCGTCGGGGAGCGCGACGGCGGTGGGGAGTCGCCGGAATAGTGCGAGCACGAGGGGCCCGCTCTGGAGGCTGTGGTCGCGCGTGACGGTCGTTTCGAGGTGGTCGGTGCTGGGTCAGCTGCGCGCGGCTTCTCGTCCTCGCTGTCCGAGTCTATCTCGATCCACTCAACAGCTTCGCCTGAGGGTATGTCGACAACCTCAGGGTGGAAGCGAACTGTCTTGATCTGAGCTTGCACCCCTATTTCCCTGGTTCTTGGTGTCGGATGGATGTCTCCGCTGATAGCGGTGTTGGTTGACTGATCGTTGCTTTGGGGGCAGTCATATATCCGGCCGCGGCCAATCTATCTGTTGGCCTCCTCGCGTCTCTGCCGTGCTTCTCGCGCAGCCAGCATGCCGGCCTCTAGATCGCACGCGAGGTCTTCGTTGTCGGTGAGGAATCTGGTGATGGCTTGAAGGTGTGGTTCGATATAGGCCCACCCTGCTCGTAGGTCTTCGTCGTCTAGGCGGAACATGATGTTTCTCAGCGCCGTACAACGGGAAATCGGGAAACCTAGGGGGCGGATTCAACCCTAGTTACGATATGGTTTGAGATCTTTCGCATGCACTACGCCCATAACCTTTCTACTCTGGACATCACAAACTTCATACACAACGGGAGATAATAGTCGGCTGATCTGGAACGGTCCGTGGAACTTCTTGGCCAGCTTCGCTGCAATGTGTTGAGCTGCGGAGGATAAAGTACGTTGCCGCTTAAGCACCAGGTCTCCCTTCTTGAAGTTCTGCTGTCTTCTCTTGAGGTTGTAGTATCCTGCTTGGCGCGAATATGCATCGTCTAGGTTCTCGGTGACCCAGTCACGGAGGAGTTGCATTCGCCGCATTCGTTCAGCCCACAGTTTCGGGTCTTGCTGTTCTATTTCGGGATTACCTTCGGTTTGTCGTCTCAACGAATTTACGGCCTTCGGGACGCGGCCAAAGTTCAAAAATGCGGGACTAGTACCTAACGAGGTATGATGCGCGGTATTGTAGGCAAAGCGGAAGTCCGATAGGTGGATATCCCAGTCACGATGGTCAAAGTCGAGATAAGCGGTAATCATGGTCTTTAGAACGCGGTTGACACGTTCTACCGGGTTGGCTTGTGGATGGTACGGAGGGGTGTTCGATCTGATAGGTTTCCGCGACGGCGGCTATGATTTTGTTATTGAATTCGGTGCCGTTATCAGATAGTATGACCTGTGGGACACCCCAGCGGGTAGCAACGGATTCATCAAATATTTCGCGGATGACTCTACCGGTGGCTTTGCGAAGCGCGCTGCACTCGACCCATTTGGTGAATAGGTCTTGCATGACTAGAATGTACGTGTGTCTGGATTTGCTGGGAGGTAACGGTCCCATGATGTCCATCGCGACTACTGTCCAAGGTTCTTCGATGACTCGTCGGCCCATCAAACCGGCGGGCGTGGTTTGTTCGACCTTGCTGCGTTGGCAGACGTCACACACGCTCACGTATTTCGCAATGTCGCGGAACATGCCAGGCCAGTAGTAGGTGGTAGCGACTCGTTGATAGGTTTTGTCGGTACCCAGGTGTCCAGCCTGAGGTTCGTCGTGAGCTTCGTGGATAGCTCGTTCGCGTTGATCGTCGGGAAGCACGAGCTTCCAGGCGTCTAGATCTCGTACTACGGTTCCGATCACGGGATGGGGTCGATGGAAGTACAACCGGTCGTTTACTATTTTCCAGCCCGGGAACTTAACGGGAAAACTATCTACGTCCCGCTTTCGTCGTTCATACCACGGGATACGCGGAGGAATTATCGCGGCAATGACTTCGGTTTCTTGTTCGGGGATTCGAGATAACGCATCGGGGACGTGATTAAGGGAGCCTTTGCGGTAAACTATATCGAAATCGTAGCCGAGCAGCTCTAGGGCCCACCTGGCTAGTCGGCCAGTGGGGTTCTTCTGGTTGTGGAGCCATCGTAGGCTGCTATGGTCGGTTACGACGGTGAAATGGTAGCCTTCGATATAGGGTCTGAACTTCTGAATCGACCAGATGACTGCGAGGCATTCCAGCTCGGTAACTGAATACTTGCGTTCAGCGTCGGTAAGAGATCTACTAGCGTAGGCTATCACGTATTCTATATCATCACGGGTTTGCGTTAACACGGCTCCTAACCCTACGATACTAGCGTCAGTTTGAAGGACGAACGGGAGTGAAAAGTCGGGACAGGAAAGGGTTGGGGCTGAGGCTAGGTGGCGACGGATTTTCTTAAATGCTTCAACCTGTTCTCTCCCCCAGACCCATTTCTGCGTCTTTCGCAGAAGGCGGTTCAACGGCTCGGTCGTAGATGAGAAACTCGGGATAAATCGGCGGTACCACGACGCCATTCCCAGAAATCGGCGGATTTGTTTGACGTTCATTGGTGTTGGATAATTTATTACCGCGGTGATTTTATCGGGATCTACTTGCAAACCGTGTTCGTTAACAAGAAAACCGAGGTATTTCACTTCAGAGCAGCAGAATTCGCATTTGTCGGGATTGATAGTCAAGCCAGCGTCACGGATTATTCGTAGGACGTGTTTTAACCAGTGTAGATGTTCTTCGAAGGTTCGCGTCGCGATAATGATGTCATCAAGGTAAGCAAAAGCATGTGGATCAAGGTCGGGTCCAATTAATCGGTCGAGTAATCGTTGGAATGTGGCGGGAGCTCCGGTTAAACCGTATGGCATTCGGGTAAAGTGAAAAAGTCCTTTGCCCGGGACAATGAAAGCAGTGATCTCGCGACTGTCTTCCGTGAGCGGGATTTGAAAATAAGCCTGGCTTAAATCGATAGTCGAAATGTAACGAGCGGATCTTAGTTTGTCGAGTATGCTGTCCATTCGCGGGAGTGGGTGAGCGTCTTTCTTCGATACTTTATTGACTTGGCGGAAATCTATGCAAAAGCGATACGATCCGTTCGGTTTCTTTATCATGACAATCGGGCTCGCCCATTCACTGCGCGATGGTTCAATTATACCTGCTTTGAGCATTTTATCCGTCTCGAGATCGATGGCTTCTTGGATTTTTGGCGATACGCGATAAGATCGTTGCCTAATCGCGGGATGATTACCAACGTCAATTCGGTGTTTAGTCAACGTCGTCGTGCCAAGCGTTTCGGGAGCAGGCGGGATTTCGGCGGTCAATAACGAGTTTAATTCGGCGTTCTGCTGTTCTGTGAGCGAAAGAATTCCATTGCAATAGAAAAGTGAGCCGGGAACCGGTACGGTTTCAAAATCAAAGTTTGTCGCGGGATCGTTTTGGAAGTGCCATTTAGAATTACTGAAATCGGCTGTTATTTTAAAAAGCTTCAGGAAATCTAGTCCGAGGATACAGGGAAAGCTTAACGCGGGGATGATTTTCGCGTTAATCGTACGAGTGGTTCCATGTAATTCTATCGGGACTTTGACCTCGCCTGTGATTCTAGCTTGTTGACCGGCGGCCATTAAAACGGGTTTATCGCGAGATTCTTTAACCGTCAATCCGAGGTCGCGTACTAAGCGCTCGGTTTCCGATCCGAGGAATGTTCGGGATGACCCGCAATCAAATAAGGCTTGGATCGGACGTCCTAAAAGATCTATCGTTACGAATAGCAACGGGGTATTTTCGGTAGAATGCACAGGGCTGCAGAATTCGAGTATGTTAAAGGGTGGTCGTTCCACATTGGCGTTGTTGTTTTCGACAAGGGGTGCAGTTGTCGCGGTTTCGGTGGTATTGGCGGTAGCGTTTCCGTCTAAATTCGCTGTCGGTTCGGTAGTTGCAGGGATAGTTTCAGGTGATACTCTAACGGGTGTGCTATCACTTCCGGGCAAAAACCAGGAGGCCGCGGTTGCCCGTCTGGACGGCTCCTCTACTCGTTTCCCGAGCAACGCGGACAAGTCTTTTTCGTGACGTCATCGCGTCCGCATCGGTAACAAAACACGCGTAGTGGTTCGGGACAATCAGGCCAACGATGGCCGGGTTAGCGGCAGTTATAGCAATTAATGTTCCTATGTGGTCGAGGAGTGGACGTATCGGGAATCGGTAGAAAGGGATTGCTCGCATTCGCGTTAGGAATAACCGCGGGATTTGGGTTCGCGGTTGGGTTCGCGCTCGTTCCTGCGATAGCCGCGGTAGCTGGCGCGGCTGGCTTTGACTTGTTTTGACCGGAAGGGTTCTTATTTTTGTCTTTAGATGTGGGTTTCCTGGATTGACTGTTACCGATATTTTTACTCGGATACGCGGCATTCACGCTGTCTTGTGGTGGTTCGGCTTCCTCCTCGCTCTCACTTCCGTCGATTTCCAGATGGGCTAACGCATGGCGTACTTGTTTGGAATTACTTCGCGATCCACGATAGGCTAATTCCGGCATCAACGATCGTTCGGGAGTAGGTGGCGCTTGATAGTGGCTTTCCGCTTGGAAATTGATTTCTAATCTTCGCGCGATTGGTTCGAGTTCGTCTAAAGTTGCAATGTCATCGCGGTTGATCAGGACTTGATACCGCGGGAGTAGATTTCGATACGCGTAGTCGACTTGTTCTTCTTCAGGCCAAGCTGGGCGGAGTCGGTCGAAATACGCTCTCATGTAAGTAAGGTAATCGGCAACTAGTTCATTTTCGCCTTGAGTGCGGCGTCGGATCTCTTCGCGTAGCGCGAATTGGAGGTTCGGGTTTCCGAATCTTTCGCGCCAGGAAAACTCAAATTCACGGAAATCACGCCAATGAGGTCGTTTAGCGCGATACCAGTAGAGGGCTACTCCGGTTAGAAAGAACGTAATGCAATTTAGGAGATCTTCGTCTCGGATTCGAAATAACTGTTGTCATTCTTGTATTCGAATTAGGAACGCTTCGGAATCTTCGGTACGGGATCCAGAAAACTGTAAGTTCCATTTCCGGATGATTTCATACGCGGCAGCGGCGGTAGGACTACGCTCCTGACCATGTTGTTGTCGCGGCGAGAACGTAAACGGTGGTGCTTCGGGATTGAATTGACGCGCGTTGTTGCTAGGTCGTCCGTACCCTGATGGAGAAGGTCGAGCTGTAGGCTCATAATACGGGTGTCCCATATTCGTGAGTCCGTAATTTACGGCGGTAGAATTCATGAATTGGGGATTTCTGAAGCCGGGATTCGTCCAGTTCGCTTGGTAGTCATCTCGGGGTCTATCAACGTGTCCTGAACCGAAAGGATAGGGTCCGGGATTCGGGAAGTCAAGGTTCGTCACGGTTGGGTGTGAATCGGGTTGGTTAACATTAGGTCGTCCTAGTTCAGCTGGCGGGGTGGCAACTATAGCTACTCGGTTAGGGTTCTGTGAAACCGTGAGTTCAGCCTGAACTGGGTCGGGAGTCGCTCCGGTTGCGTTCGGTGATGCGGTACGGTTTGTTTGTTCGTGTACGATATTACTCGGCTGGGGACTTTCGAACGTTTGGTCATTGGTTCGTAAATGTGTTAGGTCGATAATCGCCGGAGGTGGTGGGTCCGTTGTTTCATTGCTTGTCTGACCGTTCGCGTTTTGGGGTTCGTCACCACTTGGCGGATTCGCGGGGTCCTCTGTACCGGGAAGGACGGTCTGTCCTTCGCCGTCGGTGGCGGGTGTTGGCGGATTGTTATCCATCTCTCCGCGTCTGATTCTAAGGGCGCGAAGTAATCGATCTCGTAGGGTCGGTACAGTTCCTACTTCGGAAAGGCCTCGAATTCGGAGTTCGAACTTTAATTGTTCAGCCGAAAACAAATAAATCTGCGCGTCTATGGAAGACGGCTGTGACATGAAACTGACGACTCAAATTCAAACTGTAGACCGTTAGGTTGTCAACACGCAAAAACTGTGGTCAAGGGATTAGTTCGACTTGTTATTGTCTACGGGATTACTTCGGAATATTTATATTTTAGTTTTTCGGAATATTGAGACGAACAGATTTGGATTCGAGGGGATTAACTGTTGGTCAGTCTATTGTTCGGATGGAATTGTTGACGACGTTCGATTCTAATCCAAGGATTAGTCAATTGTTCGCGTTAGCAATATTTACGAGAATATTTACGTATTTTCGATAATCCGGGATTAGGCTATTGTTCTTAGCGACTCTGTGAAGATTTAATCCTTTTGTTTTCGGGGTTGTTGTTCGGGGTTCGTGGGTTATAGTTTATCTGATCACACACTCTGCCAATGGTTTTTCATGAAATTAATAATTTTCTGAACTTGTTTAACTGACTATAGGTTTGAATAGTATTCCCTCTTAATGGCATTTGGCCCCACGTTTGGGCGCCATTTTGTAACAACGTTTTCCACCGGAATGGAATGAAGTGAGGGTGACTTCACGTGTTACCCTACGGCGTAATCTCTGATTACCACAAACTATGCTCAGACGAATAAATTAATACACTAAAACCGGAATTTGGGCGCCAGACATCCCAGGATGTCAATCAGAAAATAAAACACAATAGAACAGACGATAATTAACGAGAATCAGAGAAGTACGACGGATGAGCTCGGCTAACACAGACTAAAGTAGTAATAATACGGTAGAGGGGATGGGTTTGCCAAATTAAACAATTAAACAAAGTAATATCCTTCAGTGGGTCTTATCCCATATATTATTTCGATAGCAAGCGTTATTAAACAAGTTCAGTTCAGAAAGTTATGTTCGGAATCAAATAATTAGTCAATTCTCTAGGAAGTCGGGATAGAAGAGCCGATCAACCAGTTAACAGAGCATATAACAGAGTAGGCGTGTTCAGATTCGATATAATACAACTTTTATAAATTATGAACTTCCCAAGCGGGAATGATTAATAAAGACCGGGTAGATTCCGCTGAATCTACCGGGAAAAAGACTCTAATAATAACAGGAAAATACAGATGTTCGAATTAATACGATAGCGGAAAGACTGATTGAAAATTAGACCAAAGAATAAAGAAAAGAGCTATTATCTAACTTACAGACTACGCTATCAACTACGTTCGCTACTCCGGGAGAATTCGCACAACAGATCGCATAATTAATCGGAAATTAAGAAAGACAAAAGCAGAAAAATAGCAAAAATGTTCGATAGATCAAGCAAATAGATAGCAGATAATATAAGCAATTAACACAGTGTAATCCAAGACCTAGTGAAAGTTATCCATGCGCAATCAATGCAGAAAATGAGAATATATCGGTAATTAATAGAGAAAATGACAGAAATTAGCAAGAAAAATACAGAAATCGCAGAGAAAGTGTCCAAAACCCAATCAGTCTTGAACCAGCTCGGAAATCGGGAATAAGAAATTAATACTACAAAGCAAATAGAGCCGAAATAATATCGGGACACAGCCTAAAGGCTTGTGAGCCGCAAACCACCCAAATAAGACACAATAACCTCGCGATTCGGAGCTAGTTCTCGGCTTTACAATAGAAAAGAAGACCTTACCTTCATACAGCAAAATAATACACAAAACTGACTCTATTACAGATCAAACACCTCAAAGATAATACTCGGTATCACACAGTATCGGTATTTCGGGATGGTATTCGGGAGCACAATAGATTAATAGAACTTGTCTGGGCGACAAATGAACGCAGAAGAAGACTCGGTGCGGTGTGCGTCACGCTTAAATAGATGCGACACAGGTGCGTAGCGAGAAGGATCGGTGAGGCTGTCGGGACGGGCGTCTCGACTACTGGATTGGTCAATTTGGGTCATGTGACCCCTCATGCGAATTTCGGGAATACTCGATGCTTTATCTTCGTTAAGTGTCGTAATGCCGGCTCTGGACTACCCTTTCCGCGTACTGCGGACTCTTCGATTGCTCGTCATTGTACTACCCGTACATCGCCCGGTAGAAGCACAGTCCTTGGTCGTTGATTCACCAGGAGTCAGCCTAACCAAGGTTTTAGGTGGCGTTTGGCGATTCAGGGTGGAATCTCCTCCAAACCCACGTTATTACTTGTGGAAGGTCACCTGGAACCTGCAGCACAAGCCTGCAGCTTTCTCCAGGAACGCTGCTCCGGAGCCGTGGCCGCGGCCCTCGGTGGCGGTAACGATGTCGGGATAGTCGGCGGTAGTTGTCTGGTTCAGCACCTGGCTGATAAGTCGTCGGGACGGGAGGCTATAGTGTGTTACTTTTGTGTTTTCGCACAGCCCTATTCGACCGTTTCCTAGGCATCCAGAATTCGTAGACGGCTGGTGGTTCAACCCCAGGTTGATTAGTCGGCGTAGCGGGAGGTGATACATCGTGTATGACCCTGTTCGACCTCCACGTCGGCATCCATAATCGAAAATCGGCAGTAATTCCCTTTGGTTGACGCTAACCCTTGGCACCTCCTGGTGCAGCGCGGGGTTGCGCGTCACGGGATCTTGGCTCAGGTGATGTTTAGCCGGTATAACCCAATCCGATAGTCCTCTCTCTCTCTCTCTCGCTCTCGTGTCCCGTGCTCTCGAGTCGTCGGTGGCTCCTTGTCCATCGGCGGATGATCTCGAGGCGTTGCGCGTCGTTACGCGTTACATAGTTCGTAGTAAACAAAGACATCGAGAAACGAAAGAAAAGAGGCCTATTATTACGATACTTAACCTAATAATCTGTTGGCTGCTTCTCCCCGGAGTTATCTGTCGCCCAAATCTCAGGATGTTAACAAAACCTGTGACGATTGCGGAATGCAACGTCACACACTATACCAATTGACCATCAAACCAAAATCTTACTCGCAAGAGAAAATTTGAAACGAAGCTGTGAAAAGCGTAAGAAGAATCAAAAGATCAAACGAATTGTTGAATTGAAGGTGAATGATTTAGTATTATTAAAAGTTCCGATACCATCTAATGCACAAGACAGAGTAACCCATAAATTTTTCCATATTTACCAAGGACCATATAAAATAGTAAAAGTAATTGGACGAAACGCATTTGTACTATCTGATCCAAAAGATTTGGAGAAAATTAAAGGTACATATAATAGAACTAATCTCAGAAAATATCAACACATCGACCAATCTGCTGTCTCGTTATAATCTGATCGTTTCCACTTCTCATCACATTGATTAGTAATAAATGAAACTGTAATGGACACATGAGTATATATGTATATAAGTATGAATGACGATGGATGTATGATTATACTAGTTTTAAAGAAGAGGAATGATATTAGACAGGATAATTAAAATATAGACATAATAATAAAAATTTTGACATGATAAAAAAAAAATCGAAATAACAAATTGAAAAAGGCAATAGACAATGTACAAAGATGATAGTTTTAAGGAGTATGATAATCATCAGTGTACAGCAAGAACTACAATGAAGAGGAAAATATGTAAATATAGAAATTAAGAGAAGATCAAGACTAATAAAGACAAAAATACAAGGAGACAAGGAATGAATGAGGAATGAATGAATGATGATGACTTTTAATTGTTAGATGAACAACCAAATAAAAGTCAGGGGGGGCAATGTGAGGTTTGAAGGTTCCCGCGCCTAATATTCGACTACGAAATACAAATAGAGATAACTAGGTGAACCAAATAGAATACGGTATGGAGGAAATCCGCTTAACGGGAGAGACCAGATCAGGCATTCTGCGAGAAGACGCCTTGTTGTACAGATCATTTTCCTCGTATCAGTCTCAATTTTCTATTTTATCTTTACACGTTTTAAATTATACAAAACTTATACAATTATTATATTATCTTGTCAAAACAGTTTTCATTATATTTTGAACACTCATAAGCACAGTCACTGTAATCAAGTAAAAACTACGAAAAACGAACATCGAACAAGCGAAAAGTCTGACGAGACGAATTATCATCGCCATTATTGAAAACTATACATCTACGGAACCGGCATGGTCATAAATAAGATAAGTTACAAACTGTTAAACCATATTCAAAAATGAAACTGTAGATTAATGACTAGAAATTTGAAAATTTTGACAAAAATAACGTGAAGAAAATTGATACGAAAATTCAAATAGAAAAAGGCGTATTTTATATTATACAAAGATTTTAAAAGTGTGAATGCGTTGAATGAATGATAATTAGTAATAAGCTTGTCTGAACGGTAAATTTAAATAAAATAAGAGATTTTTGTCTTGAATAATTGTTATAAATCAATCCATCGAAACGTAAATTTTGAATAAATAATGAAATCTTTTTATTTGAAAAACTAATTGCACTATTGTTTATTATATTTTTTAATTTCCTCGATGAGTACTAATAATCTTATATAATTCCACCTAATGAAGTCTAAATTTGTCACAATATCCGCAGCCGAAATAGCTGGACAGACGGAGATGCAAATAGTGATCCTGCCAGTTCATGACTTTGATTTAAATGCAGACGCTACCGCGGTGTCTAATGAGTCACGCACTGGGAAGACAATTGGAAATAAGACACCTGCGGATAACGTAACTGCTACTTCTGTTTCGACTCATGTTTCGACCAAAACTAATTTGACATCGAGATTCGATAATGGAGCCAGGACTTCACAAAATGAAGACTTGAATTTCCAAGAAAGGAGTGATTACTCAAGAATAATCCCCGAACATACGGCAGGCGATCTACAAAAGATCCTGGAAACTTTACAGTGAGCAAAATATTAGCGAAATATTGATAAACATATTACTTTATATTTGTTTGGTACTTCATCGGATATAATCATCTATGTCTCACTTTCTTCTGTAGTTAAATGTACTCATTACATACTACATGTACAGGTCGATAAAAGAGCAGAATAAGGAAATACTGCAGACACAGACGGAAATGAAGCAGCAACTAATTCATATCCAGGAACAGTTGGCAGAAAAAAATGTGGGTGAAGCACAATTGTCTGAAACATTATACCAACCTCTGAAGGGCTTCCCTTTGTCTACTATTGAACAGTTCCAAGAAATGGAAAATGTTGAACAGAAGAACGCACGTCAGAAACTCGTAAGTATGTGCACATTCTTAGGAAGGATTCTAATTACAAATTGCCGTTGTAATTCGCAATTAGAATGGTTTCAATTACTAATTACATTTGTAACTGGAAATTACTTCGATTCTAATTACTAATTGTATTTGTAATTTCTAATTAGTTCGATTCTGAATACTAATTACATTCGTAATTAGTTCGGTTGTAATCGCTTATTACATTTGTAATTAGTTCAGTTTTAATTACTAATTACATTAGTAATATTAGAATGTAATTAATTACGAAAACGCCCAACTCTGCTGGAAAGTATATGACTATTCAGTTTTTAATCCTTTCTTCTATACAATCCTACAACTTTTTTCCAGTATGCACATCTATTGAAGTTAGGAGGGACGAAACCAAGAGATTTCCTCCATTGCGCCTTAAAAGAAATTATGACGGACAAGCTGGTCTGCGAATTTTCGTGGCGTGGTGACAAAGGCGAAAAGTTCGGCAATACTAAAATTTCTAATATGTTATTCCGTACGTTAGATTCTTCAGTTACCTAATTTAATAATTCAACAAATCAATCGATTGAACCAATGTCTTCATGTAAGATAACAGAGATAACAGAGAATAATTCTTACAGGAGCAGCAAAATCCTGTCCTCTCTTTACTGGACCGGAAACGAAAACCGAATTCAAACAGGAAATTCAGGAGATCTTACGATGCACAAAACAAAGGTACCGTAACCAAATGAAAAAGTTCAAACTACCGGCAAATGAAGATCCAGACGTTGACATTGAGTATGACAACGTTATGGAAGAGATAAACCGACTGCAACAATTACATCGAGAAGAGAATTCGAGCGATGCAGATTCGGAAGAAGAAGAAGAGTCGTGGGATGATACAGCGTGAAGATGAGAAAATTTAACAGTGCAGGATTAGACCCCGTTCGGACACAATCAATATTGGACACAAAATAATAAACCTGAATTATCGGACACATTTTTTTTAGACACATTCAGATTGGACACATGATAAATAATAATATAATAAAAATCAGATCAGACACATCATAAATATCAATTTCATAAAAATCAGATTGGACACATCCGGATCGGACACGAGATAGATATGAATTATAGACGATCTGGCTTAATCGAATATCGACCGGACACGATCTGTTTCGGACACATCCAGATTGGACACATTTTTTTTCGGGCACCTACCAAATCGGAAATAGATTATTTTTCAGCCTCTTTTCCAGATTCGAATATCTGAATTAGTTATTTTTACAGGCACGTGTATGCCAATGGGTGACACTGAAAAATAATCTGTTTCTCATTTGGTAGGTGGCCGAAAAAAAATTTGTTCAATCTGGATGTCTCCGAAACAGATTGTGTCCGGTCGATACTCGTTTAAGCCAGATCGTCTATAATTAATTTTCATGAAATTGATATTTATGATGTGTCCGATTCGGATGTGTCCAAACTGATTTTTATTATATTAATATTCATTCATCTTGTGTCCGATCTGAATGTGTCCAAAAAAAATGTGTCCGATAATTCAGGTTTAATACTTTAAAGTTTCCATTGATTGTGTCCGATCCAGATGTGTCCGAACGGGCCTCTCCCCAATTTCGTATTGCTGTTGTGATAAGTTTTCTGAGATTATTATATGTTCCTATGAAAGTTTAAAGTTTATAAAAATTTTAACTTATTAATATAATGTTATTGTTGTTTGCATAATGGAGTGAAATACTTTTGTTGAAAACTTTTCAACCGGTGTCGTACATCGGCTTGAGTGAGGCTAGTCGAAAAACTCGTCATATTCGCACATACATACATAGCAATACATATCATGATTATAAAAATCGAAATAAAATATTTTTTAAAGGACAAGTTTATTTGTAATAATTATTTCATTCACCTAAATACACACTTTGCAACTCGCATGTGAGTCTCACATGTGCCCGTCATATGTGTCGCATGCGCGTGCGTGGTAGCCGCCCGCACGACGTGCCACACATATGCGTCTCAATTGAGGACGCATCTGCGTCATTATATGCACGCACGGCGTGCGAGTCAATCCGCACGCCTGCGTGCGTAATGCGACGCATATTGCGCGCATTTTGTTATCTGGGATCAATAGTTTAAATTTAAACTCTGAACACGTATATTCACTTGCTGAATAAACATATAATTTCTTTGCACCTTAAACTTGGTCTCACGTGTCGCCTTTATCATTTCGGAAGAACCCTTATTTATTCGTGACAAGGTCCCATCCTTCGTTACATTTGGTGTCAGAAGTGGGATTCTTCCTGATCCGATAATTGGAGTATAATGGATAATTTTGTGAGTGAGAGAGGAGGTGATCAGAAAACGACTTCGCAATCGACTACGAATTTAACGATGATGAATGAAGAGAACGCCGCACCTGTAGCACCGTCCCCGCGAAAGCAGAGACGCACTACTCGACGCACGCGAAAACTTCAATCTGTTTCGTCGGAGATCGACGAGATAGCCGCAGCAACCCAAGGGCCTGCGTCTTCCGCGACTCGAGATCCTCAACGGCCTCAGCTGCCACTTCCTGGGGAAGGAGAAAGCCTCGCGACCCCTGCAGTTCAAGATGTACTGCAAGAACACCGATCCCAAGTAGGGTATCAATACTGAGCCAGTGCTGGTCCAGTACTCGTGTCGTGACTGCCAGAGCTGGCTATGTACTGGCCGCCAGTATTGGTCCAATACTGGCTTTTAGCTGGGATGATAATACCGGCCCAGTATAAGTCGAAAGTAGTGTTTCTGTACTGGCAAACAATACCAAAATATCCACTAGTCAACAATAATGGGCCGCGTGCGGCCAGTAGTACTGGGCCTATGTTGGCCAACACTACTGGGCTAGTACAAGTTTTATGTCTAGTGATAAGAATGAAGAACGGGTCACAATATACTGGGCCATCATTGTTCAACAGTACTAGTCGAATACTATCCAACAGTGCTCGACCAGCATTGTCCAACAGCGCTCGACCAGCATTGTCCAACAGCGCTCGACCAGTATTGTCCGACGGTGCTCGACCAGCATTGTCCGACAGTGTCGACCAGCATTCATAGACAGTACTGGGGTGTCAATGATGTTTGTGTTTTTAAATTATAATATCAATCGTCAGCATTGGCCAACAATACTGGGCCCCGCATTGGTCGCCAGCATTGCAGGCTATTCTGGCCTACACTGGGTGATTTTTCTTCGAAGCGGTTTTTACAGATAAAAGCAATAAATGCAAGGTGCTTTTTTCGAATATTATTTATTACACACGTCTCATATTTACTTTAGACATCACATGTGACTAGTTATATCATATTTATACACAAAGTACGGTAAGTATTAGTACGATTACAGTGGTTATTATAAGACAGGTAAGTATTGTTTCATTTAATCCTTAAATAAATAATATGAGCAAATATTCAATGTGTACTACAATTTTTCTCTTGATAAAAAAAAACCACTTTACCTATTAATCTGGTTAGAAGGTGAGTATGACCCAACATTTGTTTACATGTGACGTATATACATATAATGTTGGTTTTCTATGTAAGGTATGTGTATGTACGTTTAGTCATACTCACCTACCACCCAGCTTAATAAGTTAATAAATATATAAGCTCGTTTAAAAAAAAAAAAATAAAAAAATGGTAGTATTAATGAATATATTTATACATAGACATATTACTCTCTCAGCAAGAAAAGAGTAGGGGTGAGTGAAAAGATTCCGGAGGAAGAATGGGTAGATTTCTTTATAGAAAGCCTGGAAGGAAGCAGAGAGAGACCAGCAGACAGAGGAAACAGAGAAAGAAGAGAGGAGGCAGAAAGAAGCCAGATAACGAGAGAAGAAATAGAAGAACAAATAAAGAAGCTAAAAGAGAAGAAAGCACCAGGAGGGGATGAGATAAGAAACGAAGCCTGGATACACGGGGGGAAGAAAGTAGGGGATAAACTGTGGGAGGTAATAAAAAAGACATGGGAAGGAGAAGGGTACCCCCAGGAATGGAGAGACGGGGTAATAGTTCCAATATACAAGAGAGGGAACAAAGACGAAGCGAAGAACTACAGAGGGGTAACACTCACCTGTACAGCATACAAGGTGTACACGTCAATAATAAATAAGAGGATAATAAAGGAGGTGGAGGAGAGAGGGAAGTTCGGAGAGACGCAGGCGGGATTCAGAAGGGGGAGAGGGACAATAGACAATATATATATCCTGAACCAGGTGATACAGAGGAGGATAACGAAGCCAAAGGGGAAAGTCTTCTTAGTCTTCATAGACCTAAAGGCAGCATTTGACAAACTGGATAGAGAGGTGCTATGGAAGGCGATGGAAGAGAGAGAGGTTAGCGAGGAACTTATCGAAAAAGTGAAAGAGATATATGAGGAAACTAGGTGCAGAGTAAGAACGGGAGAAACGATGTCAGAAGGGTTCTGGGTGGAAAAAGGGGTGAGACAGGGGTGCCCCCTGAGTCCGACATTATTCAATATACATAGCGGACCTGGAAGAGACGATGAAGAGGGGGCAAGACGGGGGAGTAGTAATAGGAAATGAAAAGATTTGGACCCTAGGATACGCCGACGACATAGTGCTGATGGCGGAAACGGAGGAAGAAATGAAACAAATGATAAAGAGAGGAGAAAGGTACTTCGAGAGGAAGAAGCTGACAGTGAACACGGAGAAAACAAAAGTGATGATCTGCAGTAAGGGAGGAGGAAGAAGGAGAGAAATGGAGTGGAAATGGGGAGAAAGAGAACTGGAGGAGACCAAGACGATGGACTATCTGGGATTCAGATTCAAAAGGAACGGAGGGCAGGAGGAGCACATAAAAGAGAGGGTAAGAAAAGCGAACCTGGCAATGGGAAAAATCTGGAGCATCGGAGAGAGAAACTTTGCAGGAGACATTAGATGGAGGATTAAACTGTACGACGCGATCATAAAAAGCATCATGCTGTACGGGGTGGAGATATGGGGATGGAAAGAGAGGGAAGAGATAGAAAGAACACAAGACAAGTACCTAAGGTGGATCCTGGGACTGGAGAGAACAACACCAGGATACGTAATAAGGGAGGAACTAAAAAGAGAGAAAATAAGCGTGACAACAGGAAGCAGAGCAATCGGATTTGAGGAGAAGATAAACGGAGACCCAACAAAGAAGCTATTAAGAGAGTGCCGGAGAGACATAAGAAGGGATGAGAGAAGAAACGAAAGAACGAAGTGGGCAGAGGAAAGAGAGGGGTACTTGAACAGATGCGGAATTAGTTCAATGTGGGTAGAGATGGGAAGGGAAGACGGAAGGGCGACGAAAGAACAAATAGAGAGAAGAGACAGAGAAATACAGGAGCAAGAAAGAAGAACGAGGATCCAGGAATCAAGAAGTGCGCCGAGGTACAAACACATAATGACGGAAAGGACGATACCGGAATACATTAGAAACAAGAAAGGAAGGAAAGACAGAGGGGTGAAAACAGTAGCGAGGCTGAGGTGCGGAAATGAAGAAAGAAAATGCAGGATATGTAACAGAGAAGAAGAATCGCTGGTACACTTGACCGAAAACTGCACGGAAAGCCTGAGATGGACCGAGGGCATCGAGAGACTGTTGGGTGAGAGCGGAAGAGGCGTTGAATGGGGCAAGAGGTTAGAGAGAGAGAGGCGAGAGGCAAAGCTGAGGCTAGAAGCGGCGCAGGGGCAAGGGGAGGGCGGGCTGCCGCGTGAGCCGAGAGGATGACTCCTCACTAGGCAGCTCGGACGGACGACGAGGGGACCGGGTGGGGACTGGCGAGGAAGCGGATAGAAAGTAATCCGGAGTCGGAGGCATTAGGATGGGGTAATTGAGAATTGATATGGGATATTTTATTGTGATATTATTTGTGATATTAGTTGAGTTTAGTATTTTGAGATTATTATTTTGAGTTTAATATTTGGAGTTGGTATTTTGAGTTTATATTATGAGTTTATTATTTTGAGTATTATTAGGAGGGTAGTACTATGAGGTGTTAAGATGAGAGGAAAGATGAGGAAATATAGTAGGGAGAATGGAAATACTTAAGAGGAATTAAGTAGAATGAAGTATATTATAATTAGTATAAGTTAAATAAATATAAGGAAGATAAAGGAAATGTAAAAAATGTAATGGAAAGGGCTGATGCCGAAGGCAAGCCTGAAATGAACAAATATTACTATTACTCTCTCAACACGTGAAAATGAAATGAATTACCTAATTATGCATTTACTACGATTGAACGAACGTGAAACTCATAAAAGGGAGCATAAAACGAAGGCACAGTTGAAATAAGGCATAACTCATTCGAGCCCAGGTAATAAGTAATGGTCGGAGATTCTTTGAGTCTTCGAGGATCGTATTCTACAATATTTTTCACCGATAGTCTGGAGTCTGTCTCAAAAATATGTTTAAGAGTGGAGTGGGTTGATTGATCATTCATTTACTATGATTGGAAATAAAAATCTTCGGAGGATACGCAAAACCGAAGCATTTTCGAAACATAGATCCATTTCAGTAAAGGTAATTACTGATTGAAGATTCTTTGAAGCATCTTTCGAATATCTGTTCATCAATTCATGAGAGGTCGTTTTCAGGGCTCCAGCATATCAGTGGAACAATCTTGTCTTAATCTTAATAACACATATAAAAGTGAAATGAAATAATATTATTCATCCACTATGAATATACATAAAACTTACAAAAAGGAACATAAAACCGAGGTACTGTGGAAATCGACTTATTGATATAGGTACACTGAGAGAAAAAATATGTTGGATCAACAAAAATTTTGTTGATCTAACTAAATCCGGCTGTTACGGGCGGCGAAATGAATATTTCGTAAATACAACTCAAGCAATGGTCGATTGAACCAAATTAAAAACAGTCCGATCAAACAAATGCGTGGTCGAATGAACAAATCAGAATTCAGGTGAAACAAATATTCAGTTCACTGACCTTCATCATTTACTTGATGTGACATATATTTTATCATCCGAAATGTAGCATTCTTGAACCGAACAAACATCTGACCAAATCAAAGCTATGTTCTGTTAGGTTGACTGAATTTTAGCTGGAGGAATCGAATATTTTGTTACAGTAAACGAGACTATGTCCAAGTAATTCAAAATTTAGTTCGGTGAAGAGAAACATTTGCTGCTCCAAAAAACTATGCCGTTGGTTCCAAACATAGTGCGGTTGAACTGAACGAATCTTGTGGCAGAACAAACAGTTACGCTGTTCGTACCCAACAAATCTTCGTTGGTAGAACTAATTATTTTGTTACAGTAAACGAGACTAGGTCCAGGTAACTCAAAATTTAGTTCGGTGAAGAGAAACATATGCTGCTCCAAAAAACTATGCCGTTGGTTCCAAACATAGTGCGGTTGAACTGAACGAATCTTGTGGCAGAACAAACAGTTACGCTGTTCGTACCCAACAAATCTTCGTTGGTAGAACTAATTATTTTGTTACAGTAAACGAGACTAGGTCCAGGTAACTCAGAATTTAGTTCGGTGAAGAGAAACATATGCTGCTCCAAAAAACTATGCCGTTGGTTCCAAACATTGTGCGGTTGAACTAAACGAATCTTGTGGCAGAATAAACAGTTACGCTGTTTGTATCCAACAAATCTTCGTTGGTAGAACTAATTATTTTGTTACAGTAAACGAGACTGGGTCCAGGTAAATCAAAATTTAGTTCGGTGAAGAGAAACATATGTTGCTCCAAAAAACTATGCCGTTGGTTCCAAACATTGTGCGGTTGAACTGAACGAATCTTGTGGCAGAATAAACAGTTACGCTGTTTGTATCCAACAAATCTTCGTTGGTAGAACTAATTATCTTGTTACAGTAAACGAGACTGGGTCCAGGTAACTCAAAATTTAGTTCGGTGAAGAGAAACATTTGCTGCCCCAAAAAACTATGCCGTTGTTTCCAAACATAGTGCGGTTGAACTGAACGAATCTTGTGGCAGAATAAACAGTTACGCTGTTTGTATCCAACAAATCTTCGTTGGTAGAACTAATTATCTTGTTACAGTAAACGAGACTGGGTCCAGGTAACTCAAAATTTAGTTCGGTGAAGAGAAACATTTGCTGCTCCAAAAAACTATGCCGTTGTTTCCAAACATAGTGCGATTGAACTGAACGAATCTTGGGGCAGAACAAACGGTTACACTGTTCGTATCCAACAAATTTTCGTTGGTAGAACTAATTATCTTGTTACGGTAAACGAGACTCAGTTCAGGCAACACAAAATTTAGTTCGGTGAAGAGTAACATTTGCTGCTCGAAAAAACTATTTCGTCGGTTCCAAACACAGTGCGATTGAATTAAATGAATCTTCTGGTCAAACGAATGGATTCGGAGTTAGTTCATAGCACATCTCTGTTGATGAAATTAAATAAAGGTCTCGGGAAAAATAGGTTGAATATAGTCGAAAAATTTCATAAATAAATGTATTTATTGTGTTACGATAAATAGTACGAGTAGTTGAGATATTTGCATATGAAATGCCAGAATAGCTTTATAAACGTTAATAATTATATAATCACATCGAGACCTATTGATAATGGTCTGATTAATAATATGTTGATGATTATAAGCATACAGAGAAGTGTAAGTACCTAATCAGCATACAATGAGAGTATGAAATATTTGGAGATGAAGTCTATTAAAATTTAAAGTGGTTTAATTACATGACGTATTATCAGACACACATTTTTTAATTTCCTTTCTCAAGAAACAGCTTACGAATAATAAAAAATATATAAAAAAAATACATGAAAAACGGTGTACACGAGTGCTGGAATTCGCATATGAAATTTGAAAATGATGACTTTCTGTAATTCCATCTATAACACGTTTCAAATGCAGTGAGATTTGAGTACAGTAATTTCCCAGATATTGATATATCCGTTCGTTAGCAAAAAAATTACGTGTCCACTCAATCGTCATCTAATTTCACCAGTTCAAATTCTTATTATTGCATGTAGAGAAGTAAAGTGTTAATATACCATATCATCTAGAAAATTCCAGAGTAACTTTATATATCTTTATAACTAAGATCACATGAAGACCTGTTATTACGAGATCCTCTCACAAATCGACATATAAATGTCCGATTAACTATATAAGTATATAATCGCGTAGAAAAATATTATTATTATAAAATGAGTACGGGGGAAACAAAGTCACTTTAAATTTGAAGTCGTGGTAAATCTAGATGATACTATAAAATGATACAGTTCAAGTGTAGTGGAGTTTTAATACAATAATTTTTCAGAAACTGGACGCCATTAGCGAGAGGAAAACATACGCGTCTGATCAGATATCATCTAGATTCACCAGTTCAGATTGGTCGACTTGGTCCACCCTTGTAAGAATCATCATATCAATACATGACTATTTATCACATGAAAATGTGGGTGTAATTAAAACTCCCGAACTATTAGGTGAACTAACAAACAACAATATCAGTTCATATAAAACTCTGACTATATAATACAAAAATAAAATCTCAAAAAGTAAAAACAAAATTATCAACGACATACGAACTCTTCGCATGAGAATATTTGTTCTAGTTACATGATATATATATATACGTATATACCATTCATCCTTCTTTAAAGAAAGCTCATAACAAAATGTCTGCACGGACTTTGTTCTAAAAACTTCACGGCAGATGCGGCAATTGATAGGCAAGGAGGGAGGTGAGTTGTGGATGAGTCATAGAAAAACAGTAACATAAGTTATATGTTGAGATGAGAGAAAACAGAGAGATAAGAGAGAAAATGAAAAATGAAATGAAAAAACCGATGAAATTTGAATAGGAGCACAGAAACATGGCATCGGAAGGGCCCAGAGGTAAAATGGCAAAAGAGATAAGAGAGAGCAGGTAGAATAAGTATAGCAAGTGAGGCAAAGTCTAGTAAGTAGGATAGGGCAAGTTTGAAAAAATGTAAAAGCAGGAGAAAGGGAAATAGAAACCATGTAAGCCTAAGGGAAATCGTTAAAAAAAAAATACATTCAAACATAACGTATCTATAAACAGCGACCGATTTTTTTTTTTCAAGATCACCACAGATGAGTGGAGAAGATTACCCACATTTTTGACCAAATGAAATTTGAATTCTATATTTAAAAGCTTTGAGTCAATGTATTTTCCATTCAAAGACATGGTACGTAGTATTTACCATCAGTCATAACGTGCATACTATAGGGCAGATGTGTGACAAGTTGCGTTTGCGGTATGAAGCCCCAGTTTTTTGTTTCGATCACTTGAAATGCATGTACATGCTGTATAAGGCCTAAATTTCTCAATTTTAAGAACAAAAAGTGCACCTGGCGAGCAGTATCCACGAGCACACATTGAACTTTGCCGAACAGTAGCCCTGAATCATCATCACCTACGAGGAGAATCATATCTGGTTCGTACATAGTACCATTTACTTCAGCCCAAGTAGTGATCATGCATTTAGGATCAAAATTAGTCGGCAGAGCTGCTTGGAAATTACGAAACTGTTTATCGTTTTTTAACGCTGTTTGGAGTATACCTCCGTAAGACAGACGCTCGTCAAATCCTTTACGATTCATAAATCTGTGTGCAACTTTCAATTGATGTTTCAAAGCTAATGTGTAGGCTGGATTAACACGCGAGGTTGAAACTTTGGCATTATTTTTGAAGTCTCTGTGCTTTGCTTCGTAACGCATACATGAAATATTGCCCATTGGCCCAATCGCTTCCATGAGACGTGGGTAATGATTTAGGAAATGATGTTTCGGCTTGAGATTTTCTCTAAAGATTTTAATGTACAGGTGATGATGTTCGGCTATCAGAGTACGAAGCAACTGACAACCTTCTGTTGTGACTATCGGCGCCACTATTATGCAGTTAATTTCACGGAGTATGATGTATAGTTCCCATGCTTCATTATCTGACCTAACAAGATCACCCACAATCAAACCCAAATATTGCACTAAACAATACATTTCAGAAGCTGACATTACAAGATATCCTGATTTCAAGGCCTCTCCCTTAATCAAAGGTGGAGTGTTTTTAACAATGCGGGTATTGAAATCAAAGAGCCGAATCCTTTCGTTGAGTGTTTCGAGGGAAAAAACTTTCTCTTTGTATACCAATTTATCTAGAATCTTTGCCATATCATATCTGAACACGCCTTCGTCTATATCATGACCTGGGTCAGCACTGGAATTTGATATCACGTGATAAAACGGGATATTATTGAAAATACATTCCTCTTTGACACCTCTAGAACATTCAGCCAAATCTGTGTTGTAATTTTCAATGGTACGCAAGAGATCAACATCCTCTGTCACTTGTTGGTGTAGTGTTTCTTTGTCAGCCAAGCAAATTCGACAACAATACTGCGAATTAAAACTAGTAGTGAAACCGAAAATGCTGTTGAGCCCCAAATTATCTCCAATAATCAGTGATAAGACAAAGTATATAGTCGTTTCTTTACCGTCAATAACTGTCCTAATCCCGTGAGTTTCAAGCTGAGTAATTTGATCTACTAAATTGGCAAAAATGGTTTTATTCCCATACTTTTCTTGATCTTTAGTGTGATGTAACTGAACAAGTAAAATATTTTCAATCTTACTTTGATACTCCTTAGGGAAGCAAGCTATGCTACAATACACAGCTCCCAGTTTATGGACTCCTTTATGTGACCCTAAGGGATTATTTATCTCAAAATCATCAAAGTATACAATCAGAGGTAAGACAATTTTACTGTCGAATTGATGTTCGATGGCTTTCCACCGTTTACCTTGTACAATTGACGTAATTTCGTCACTCTTCCTTAGGTGTTCGAGCCGCGCAAGAGTTGACTCCAAAACGTTTGGTAGTTCTAAGAATGTTTTCAACAATAATTTCATAGGTACTATTTGTAAATTAGAGTTGACGACACCAATATTCATCTCTGTGCTATTACGTCTTGGCTGCAATGTAGCACCCACACAAATAGATTCTGCCACAATGAGATTTTTAGAATTCGAGAGGTGTTTCAGTGCTTCGTGTTCAGTACTGAAAGTTTTCAAGGAACTTTGTATCAACTCTAACATCGTGTTCAAGTCTGATCTTGGATCTGGGCATTCAGGACAGTTATTTCTTTTTTTGAGTAATTCGTAGCACGTGCTACCATACAGTTCGGTAACGTCTTGGATCACTTCTTGTGCAAGAGCTCTAGTCATAGAAGTGTTGCCGTAAAGTTTAGAAACGAAAATAGCAGTCGCATCAGAAATAATATTAGCAAATTCTGATAGAGAAATACAGGGCTCAACAGCAGGTGACATCGATATCTTTTCTGCATCAACATTTGCATTTAGATCATTACTCGACTCTGGTATTGATTCCGTGTGAATACTTTCTGTATCCTTACTGCAGTGATTAGTCACAGAGCATTCTTTACTGGTATGCTTGGTGAGCAGATGTTTTTTGTACCCGTAGATATCATTGAAGTTACGTCGGCAATTCTCGATTGGGCAAGACAAGGTTGATTTCTGTTGTAGACCATGGTTTAATTTGAAGTGTCCGATAAAAAAATTTATATTCGAAAACTGATTGGAGCAAAGTGGACAAGGATACGTCATGTTATCAAGGCAACTTGTCGCTTCCTCTCAAGGATGCGATCATACAGCGAGAGAAAATTTGTGGCGTAGAAATCAGATAGAAGTTAATTAGAACATCCGTACCGTGCAGACACTTTGTTAAGCCATGGATGATGCTTATTTTTGAGCAGTTACAGTTACGCTTTGGTTCCGCAGAATCTTTGTGAGATCCAGAATGTAAGAAATTTGCTTATCGTACTTTGTAGTAATTTGGTACAAACCATGTTGGATCAAATACCAGATGTGTTCGCTTTGCGGTGGGTACGCAGCGTTGAAGACGTGATATGCCTTGAAGCAGATGTCTATAGCACTCAATGTAGATCCTACGTTGTAGAGAGTTTGGTCGATGCACACGTAGACTGCAGATATCTCTTTGAGAGTAGGCCCAACAATGATTATATAAGGTTGAACAGTCAGCTTCAGTTCATTCATTGCCACAACTTTTTTCGATTGGATGCGAGACACGTCACCTGGAATCTGAAGTACAATTGAATTGTTTAATGATTCGGAGCACAAATTTTTATCGAATATCTTATCCCTTCGATGAAGCATCCCTGGTTTTGGACACATGAAAAAGCAGGCTCAAATTCTATCAATGAAGAATTCATGGAAGTTACTATTCATCAATAATTTTTAAGAAATAGTAATAATAACCTTGGCATGTTCGATTAAACTTTCTGCGCACTCAGTTATTGTTGGCTTCCAGTGTTTAACTCCGATGCGCATTCTGCCTTTCGGTGGCACGAAGTGAGGTAGAAGTAGTAGTTGAACTGCGACTCTACTGTCTACGGAACAAAATTAATAAATATTTTAAATTTACTGCCGGAAAAACAATGACAACCGTGTTAATGATAAAAAAAGTTGATTTGAAAAGTTGATATAAAATAAAAAAAGTTGATTTGAAAAGTTGACATTATTTATTATTTTATTCTTTCATGCATTATCATTTACTCTCGTCTAAACGTGAATGTGCATGGGTGTAATTGTTTGGATCGATATTTTGAATTTAGGTGTGATTTTTTTCTTCACGTGCCATGTATCATGCATATTTTTCAGAAACTTTATCTATGGTTGTGATGTACCCAGAATTAGCAAGCAGTTCTATTGTATAATTTGAGTATCCACTGCCCTCACCTTCATTCAAATCGTCTGAGTTCAAAAGATCATATAGATCATTAGATTTCTTTGCTTCCTTCATTCTGGATAAATCGTGCAAAGTATCAAAGAATCTTTGCCAGTTGACGATGTCATTAGCTATCTCTGTCAGTTTAAGCAGCTCATAATCACGATTTACAAGTTCATGACCCGTAGGATGTAGTAGGATTGGCCACTCTTTGAGAATATCAGCAACTTTATTCCAATCAGCCCGATGGATTTTATTTCGACGATATTGATGAGTCGCCGTCCAATGAGAAATTACCAATTCCCACGGGGCTTGATTTTTTTCTAGCCATTGAACGCTTTTTAGAGTTTCAATATCCACTGTAAATTCAAATCTATTGTAGGTATGTGAACAATCCTAAAGATTTTCAGAGAGTAACTTTTGTTCTATTACATTCGGAAGGGATTTTTTTTCATCAAGAATTTACTATGTCGATTTGATTACGGGGGTATATACACCTTTGAATGGGTGAAAATCTCTAAGACATCATTCTTTTCTGGCTAATTGGAGGGTTGACTAGAATCTACAAAAATCCTAATGTGTGAGGGGGGTTTTCGCCTCATTATCCATATTTTACATAATATATTACTTTCAGTCATATAAGAGTTACACTAAATATAGAAAAATACACATTCTCTTGATCCTTGTAAGGAATGAAGAGCATCAGTGGACCGATTCTGGCTGCCTTGGTCTCAATTTGTTCAGAAGAGATCCCATTATAGATAAAGCAAAGGAATTTTTGATATTGCAAAAGTGATCCGAGATATCTATCATTTTCCGGTATTAATGATTTTCACGAATTTCAACATGCCAATATTTTTACGGATAGTTCAGATCCATAGTGTTCCAAAACCGCGAAAAAAAAATATTTTTTGAAAATTCAAAGGTGTGCATACCCTCTTAAGAACATTCAAAATGATTTGTAGCAACCAGATACTCATCACAATGTAGGCTAATTTAAAAAATAGTCGCAAGTAAGAAATCTAGAAAAAGGTTGGCGTTGGGCTGCTATCTTCATAAGAATTCTATTCGGTTACTTTACGTATGTATATTTTCATATTTCATATCACTGAATTACCTTCGGCCGATTCATCGCTACTGCACGGATCAACAGAAGTACTGCTTGCGGAACTGTCACTGGAGTAACTACATCCTGTCAATTTTTTATACTCGCGTAACTTATTGCGGTACTTGTCAACAAGTTTTCCTCGAGAGCCAATAGATACTTTAGTGCGGGAACTTTGTTTTTTTATCGGTGGTACGTAATACGTGCCTGATTCCTCGCCAGGGAATACCTGGATGATCTCTTTAGATAAAAGGTCGAAATCCTCATTCTTGTAAGAGTTAGCACTAGAACAGTGAACAAAAAAATTGGAACAAGAACACGAAACACAAGTCAATCAGTTTTGTTTACGTAGTAATCAAGTGTTGCCGAAATTGATTATACATATAACATTTACCTGTTGTAATCTTGCAGTACTTCGTTGATTATGATATCCACTATCGAATTCCTACATTTCCGAGTCAATTTCCTTGTGTTTGAAAACGATTTGAGAATAGCACGACCATGTGCGCAGTTATTAAGCATCTGTTTGACGTGCGGACGACGGAGTTTTTTCAACAGTGTTTTCGTTGTTTCGTGATCAGTGTTATTCGGATCTAAATTTTCCTGATGGTCTGATTTTTCTTCAGATACCGTACTGTTTGTCTCAGAATCATCGAAGTTCTATGATGAAAAAAATATATCAAGTTTAGGTTTTAAGCAACAACAAATTGCTTGACGCGCAGCCAACTTCTGACGTGCAGCTATTAGGAATGGACTCTGCATCATAACTAAGCAGTACAGAACGAGATACATCAAAAGGTTGATAAGCTCCAAAAAGGACTACCACCAGTTTTTTATAAAAGACGGTATAACTCTAATGGAAAAGAATAATATGCAAGAATCACAAAATATTCTGTGAAAAAATCGTCTGACCAAAAATTTAAAGTACCTATGCCTCAACACGTTGGTTTAATTTGAACGCTATGAGTCGACAGCTAGATCTAAACATTGAAGGAAGTTTACAAAGGCTGATTATGACTTGAGACTGGGTGAGACAGGGCTGAAGCGTCTCCGCCGGACAAAGACACACTGAGCGCGTGGTACATATCGACGGGTCCCAATGAAAAAGAGCCAACTCGCCGTGCCGGTTAGAAAAGAGCCAACTCGCCGTGCCGGTTAGAAAAGAGCCAACTCGCCGTACGTTTAGAAAAGAGCCAACTCGCCGAATCCTATAGAAATTTCCATTGTGTTTCGGCGAGTTGGCTCTTTTTCATTAGGACACGTCGATATCAACTGAAGAGTTCAAAATTTGTGTAACTTACTTGCACCAACTTTTCATTCTTTTTTTTCTGTACATAGAGTTCTCCCCACTTCAAAGAGAACTGGATTCGTAAGCCGATTTGAGGGATAAGTTCCTTTATCAAATCGGCTGTTAATTCCGGAAAAATAGATTCGTTGATACCATTATCTGTGGAACATATCGTTGAATGTATTTTCATAAATTGGATCAGTTTTGAAAAGTGCGATGTTTGACAATAGAGATAAAAAATAATCACAATCAAAATTACTTATTAAGAACCAATTTAAAGAAGTCGCGTAGAAATCTTCCATATACGAATTGTGACAGACTAATTTTGAGAGATTTTGTGGAAATATGGGTGTAAGATTCTATCGTGTGTATTTGGGTCTCCTGACTGATGAAACCACGTTCGGAAATGTCGAAGCACTTGGTGTGGCAATGAAGTTTCAATTCGTTTCAAGAATACACACTAAGGCAGAACCAAAGTCACGAAATTACGAGTTATCATAACCGAGGAGCGAGGGGAAAAGATAACTCGTTGATTTGACATGTCAATAGCGAGTGAAATAATGAGAATTGACCGTGAGATAATTAGATCAACGAGAATTAACTGAAGTATCAAATCGAAAAAGTTATTCAAAATTAATGAATTATATTAATTAATTAATAATTAATTTGAATTGCTAGAAGATAATAAAAAATTAATAAAAATTATTGAATTATGAATCTAAGTTGAATGAATTCCTTAGAAATAAGAAAATTAGGTTGAATTAATTAAATCAATTTGTCAATTAAAAAAAAAATAGGTTGAATTGAATAAAGTTTTTGAAATTTGAAATACCGAAATTGATTTGAATTACCTGAATTATTCTGGAATACCAAAATTAATTTCGAGTTCAAGATGAATTAATTGAAAGTATTTCGCAACAAATAAAAATAAAATGAAATGTATCGGTCAAATCCCAAGTTAATTTCCCTTCGCCGAGGGGCGGCCACTTTAATTTAATGATGATTTAATGCTGATTTAATTAATTCAGGGGCGTTCACCTAGTAGTCATTTGCAGGCGGCGATTGCAATCTATCAATACATACATGAGTGAATGGTGCCGCTGTCATAACTAAATATTTTGCTGTCATAACGAAATTTCTGTTCATCCAATTGAATTATTGATTACATCAACATCCGTATGCGTTGCCATAACTCAAGTTCAGTCACAAGAAACATATTTAGTTCAATCACCAATCATCATAGATTTCACTATCCATGCGATTGTTTGCGCTTTTCTTTCTCAATACGGCTAGTATGTACAACGCTCAAGATAACGCAGCCTGCTTTTTCACGTGGAATATAACGATACTACGAGTAAATTGTAGGACTTACCTTGGAAACGTTCGATCAGGGTATCCAAGCCCCACGAGATTAGTTTTTGTTTGCAGAAATCGTCGGCCATTTCAGGGAGCACTTGAAAAAGCAGTCATCAAAACTTCGGATATCGCGCTGTATATATACAAATCCAATTTGGAAGGTTTCTCTCGGTTCTCGCCGATTTTCTTCCCCTTCAGTTATTTGGAATTTTCCGATGTATACCATATAAACTGACTTCAGAAAAGGACTCTGCACTCGACTCTGCACGACGCTTCCCGTAGGGCGTTGGGACGCGGAGTGCGTTTTCGGCCTTCCCCACCCGGCAGTGTGGACGGCGGATTCGTGTCGCGCGACTGTCGCATCCAATGAAATTTCAGAGTCTCGAGTGACGTCATTTCAATAGCCAATGGGAGGACGCCTGCGACCGTGGTTGAAAGATTCAACTAGTCGTGACTCGCATAGCGTCTCCTCAGATAAATTTAACGGTTTTGGGGCTCCGGCAGCCGCGAGACACTCAATTAACTGCCCCCCAAGAAACAAACAACTGGAAAATTATTTCCCAATTCACAATCAGTCAAATGATTTTTTTCTTCAGCTTTCGGCCTTCAGCTTCAGAGTGGCAATACTCTATTCAGGAATTGGGTATTCTTATACGAAAAAAAATTAAGTTCAGGGCGGTTGTCGATCAGAACATAAGGGCATGCTGTACTCGATTGTTACCGACATTCAGATATCTCCGTATATCCATTCCACGGAAGTAAATCGCCAAAAACAGCTTCTTAGCGGAATTCTACGAATGATTCTGAACAGATACGTGCGAAAATATTTTGAATCTACTACAAAATGAAGGAATGCCATGGTTTCTCCAAAGTCATGATAGTAATTTCGTATAAGAAACCACGCCATTCTTTAGGCTCATTCGTAGAATTCCGCTAAGAAGCTGTTTTTTGCGATTTACTTCCGTGGACTTGGATATTCGGAGATATCTGAATGTCGGTAACAATCGAGTACAGCATGCCCATAACAGCCAATGTATAAGACTTTAAAAACGTGGTGTATATGAAATTGAGGTTCAGGGTATGAAACTTACACCAATCGATAGCTAAAGGTGCCCTTATGAACATATCAATTTGTATCAGCTTAATTTTCAGGGCAAGGTTAATAATTAATTTAAAAAAACAATCGAAGATTTGCGCCTAACCGACTTTCACCCTATATTTCTCCAATGTTACTGAGTCAATACAATAAATGAAATTACGAATTTGTAGCACGGAAAATATACCATCAAATTCAATCGGAAAACTATGAGATAAAATGCACGGTTATTTTAGTACAAGTTTTTTAAGTAATTCGTGAGC
Source organism: Euura lappo (assembly GCA_018257835.1). Lineage (NCBI taxonomy): Eukaryota > Metazoa > Arthropoda > Insecta > Hymenoptera > Tenthredinidae > Euura > Euura lappo. Next base: position 18,316 of record JAEUYN010002492.1, on the reverse strand, counting down.
ATTTTTCAACAAGGCGTCAGCTGATTGTTCCGCCGTTCCCCAGCGTCAGCGTCTGTGTCACGCGACACTCACCGTGTGCGGTTTTTCAAAAATTACTTTAGAAAATGGCAATAAATTAACCGTGCATTTTATCCCATAGTTTTCCGATTGAATTGTTTGATGGTGAATTTTTTCTGCTACAAATTGGTAGTTTCTTTTTGTTTTATTTTCACAGTAACATTGTGTTCATAAGGGGATCTTGAGCAACTGATAGGTGTAACTTTCATACCCTGAACCTAAATTTCATATGCAAAGTCTATTATCTAATTTGACTGGACTATCAGATATTTTTTGTTTACCCATCAACCCAAACGGGACTAGCAAAAAAAAAAAGGAAAAAAAAGGTATACTAATGTTGAGAATTGAGAATAAAATATTCAGAAAGAAATGGCAGGATATTTCCATCCCAATTTCGACAAAAATTATCCGGGAAAAATATATTCATCACAAATTCTCAGCTACGTGAGAGTTTCTGTGAACATGGCCTGAGTCCGCCGTGGTATGGTGGGTATGGGGTGGCCAGCTTCAAAGAATACAAGCCACTTGGTGCTGTGTTCCGAGTACGCAAACGTGTTATGTGTCGTACAGTTAGTTTTAGAATGAAGAGTACGAATATTTAACAAGTGTATGGGTGTACTCGCTTCGAGTAAATTAAGTATTGCATCTGTCATATTTGATTGTTATGGAACAATGAGTATTTGTTAGCTAAACATCAATGTCGAAAAGCAAAACGCATCGCGTTCTAGATCAGTACATTTTCTTCAATCAAATGAAAAGTGTGTTGCGGGAAAAAATACTGCATTTGGCTGATTGAGTTGATCCGATTGTAGAAATTATCTCGATTATCCCGGATTGGAGGAATATTCAAATCAAATATTTTTTTGTCGGTATAACAATAAGAGTATACATCAATTCCACAAAAATGAATGTTCTTTCAACTCAACTAAAGGGCACATATGTGGTATACCCATAAAAACATCGATTCGTTCTTCTTAATGCAGTCAGTTCGGTAAAACAATTGAATTTGATCCTCGTAATCGTGGTTGACTCGAACCAATCAAGTATGCGGTATTTACAAAAATGTTGATTCGTTAGTTCAAATGCACAGTCGGTTCGGTAGAACAATTCAATTTGGTCCGCACAATCGTGGTTGACTCGAACCAATCAAGTATGCGGTATTTACAAAAATGTTGATTCGTTAGTTCAAATGCACAGTCGGTTCGGTAGAACAATTCAATTTGGTCCGCACAATCGTGGTTGACTCGAACCAATCAAGTATGCGGTATTTACAAAAATGTTGATTCGTTAGTTCAAATGCACAGTCGGTTCGGTAGAACAATTCAATTTGGTCCGCACAATCGTGGTTGACTCGAACCAATCAAGTATGCGGTATTTACAAAAATGTTGATTCGTTAGTTCAAATGCACAGTCGGTTCGGTAGAACAATTCAATTTGGTCCGCACAATCGTGGTTGACTCGAACCAATCAAGTATGCGGTATTTACAAAAGTGTTGATTCGTTAGTTCAAATGCACAGTCGGTTCGGTAGAACAATTCAATTTGGTCCGCACAATCGTGGTTGACTCGAACCAATCAAGTATGCGGTATTTACAAAAATGTTGTTTCGTTACTCCAAATGCACAGTCGGTTCGGTAAAACAATTTAATTTGATCCGCACGATCGTGGTTGACTCGAACCAATCAAGTATGCGATATTTACAAAAATGTTGTTTCGTTAGTTCAAATGCACAGTCGGTTCGGTAGAACAATTTAATTTGGTCTGCACAATCGTGGTTGACTTGAATCAATCAAATATGCGGTATTCACAAAAATGTTGATTCGTTACTCCGAATGCACAGTCAGTTCGATAGAACAATTTAATTTGGTCCTCGCAATCATCGAGTGTTTGCATTGAAATGAATATGTAGTCAATTCAACAGTGTGTATTCAACAGAGTCTGAGTTTGAATTGATTGAATAGAGTGACTTGATTTAATTCAACCACTTGTTTCACTGAAAAATGTATGGCAATTGTTTCAATCAGTTGAAATTTTATTGCTTCGATCACCATATTCATTTGGAAGAACGACATATTTAGTCCAGTCAATAACATCCATTCAAATGCACCGCGAAACAGTTTCAACCAAATGTATTTAGTCATCCCAACTGAGTCATGGTTGTAACAATAAAACATTGAGTCAGATGAACCAAATAATTGAAATAACTCATTTGATTGATTCAAAGTGCAAGGATTTGTCATAGTGATTACGGTTTATTCATTCGAACAAAATAATGGTTGAGGCAACTATTTTTCAATCAACAAAATCCAAATGTTTGATTCAACGAATTTTTTCTCTCAGTGTAGGTGAGTTTCCTCTCCCTATCCTATACCTTCTACCCAGATTAATAAAGTGGTTTTTGAGAAGAGAACTTATAGTGATGAATATAAACGTGAAATCTAAATGAATCAGGTAGTAGTTATTCATTCGCTATGAACGAATATCAAACTGATAAAAGAGAACATACCACCGAGATACAGTTGCAATGAGGCATGGCTCAGTCGAGCCCAGGTAATCAGTAATAATTGAAGATTCATTTAATTTTCAAGGATCGTATTGTATTAGGTATTTTCTTGACCGATACTCTGCAATCCATCTAAAAAATATGGATGAGTGGAGTGGATTGATCATTCATTGACTGTGGTTGAAAATAAAAAATCTTGAAAAGAAACGCGAGACGAAAGCAATTTCGAAACTAAGCATGAGTCATTTCAGTACATGTCAGTACATACTGACTAAAGACTGAAACATTTTCCCAATAACTGTTAATCAATTCATGGTGGTCGTTTTTTAGATTCCAGAATATCAGTGGAAAAAATTATCTCCTAACAAGACGTTTAAAAATGAAATAAATGAAAAACTGAATTTCCAGGCCCAGAGAATATCACGTGAATAAAACAGACCCTAAGAAACTGCCAGCAGTTAAATCTTCGAGTCGTCGTCTGAGCTACCGATTTCAGGTTCTAGAACATCCTTCAGGCCAGCCTGAGACCCAACTTCCAAGGAAGCCGTCAGGCCAGTGCAAGGACTAGTTTCTGGGACAGCCTCCGGGCGAGTACAATGCCCAACTTCCATTTCTGGAACAGTCTCCTGGACAGTGTGACGTCTAGCTTCTAAGCCAGTCTCTGGACCTGTGCGAGGTATAATTTCCCGGTTAACCTCCAGGCCAGCATGAAGCCCAGCCTCCAGAGCACCCTGTGGTTCTGCCACTCGTATAGGCTCCGCCACCCCTCGGTTTCGTCTTCCATTATTTCTATCAGTAGCTCCAGATAGAAATCTGCTGAGCTTGGATATCAACACCGGGGCAGTAATTTTGTCATGCTTCGCGAGCATCGCATCTGAAATAGTTGTAATTTCAATTTAATGAATATAACTTCCCTCACAGTCTGAAAATCTGAAACCGGTATGATTACTATTGAATTCCAGGGACAGAGAAAGGAGGTAGACAAGAAAAATACCACCAATAGAAAATGAAGAATGAAATTCCGATTCGATTCGGTATAACGATTTATGTATACTTTGTAATAAATTATCAATTCATTTGGTTTAACAATTTCAAGAATCGATTTATTGGGATATAATTTTATATTATTTTTGTGGGTATAGTTTATTACGATTTAAAAGTGTCGGAAAGAAAGTAAATGAGGAGGAAAGTATTCAAAGTGTTAGTATAAATATAGGTATAGTAGGTAGAAATATGTATAATGTATGGTTATAAAGGTGTACCAGGTAGGGTAGACGCCGAAAGACACGCCTGAGCTTCAAATAAATACAATGCAAAAATATAATTGAATTCCATGAATACCTTGAAGCAGTTTGTAGAAGCTGGTTTCACTGAAATTTTTTTTACCAACGCCATTCATTTTTCTGCCAACAGCAGAGTACAGAAGTTGTACATCTTTGTGTATGGTAGCGGAAAATATTTTTCCGAGGTCATCAGATGGGTTATCGGTACCAGCTGCAAGTATTTCCATAAGTGATTTCTGAAACACGTTGGAACCAAACTGAATATTAATTTCAAGATGTCGAAGGATTTGACGTAATTTATGAAGGAGTATGCACCAGATTTCAGAAATGACTAACTTTCCGATGTATCGGATGCCCAGAACAGCATCTTACCATCTCAAAAAGAGAACCTAATTTTTTTTAACCTGCCTTTAAGAAGGTTCGTCAGTGCCTCAGCTGCGGGGAACAGAGAGGATCGGTTTCAGCCGCTGTCGGCCTTCCCCGCCAGCAGCACTATGCTCCGCACAGCCTACAAGCTGATGCTCCGGCTTGTATTTTGATTCAGAATTCGAAAAGCTTTCGGCCAATCTGACTCAGGCTTCGGTGACTCATTCCAAAATGTTTGCCTCTTATGTTAGATAGTTTTTTGATCAGCTCGTAAAGCGACAACTGAGAATTTCAATGCTGCGAATACCATTTTGCGTAGAGCCTCCATAAGAATCCATGTATAAGGAGCTGACTTCACCCATTTTTCTCTAATAAACGGGCTGGTTCAAAAATTTGAAATTATTTCAGCAATTGTATTTGGTTCAAAGGAATCCATACACAAATATTCAATCAATCCATGAACTAACGCGTTCACTGACGAACCTCCTTAAATGAAAGGCGATGGTATAATATGAGTTTTTGAGGATATTTTCAAGTATCGAGGTTTTTTGGAGTTGTTAGAGTTCGTTTATGGCAGAACAATGGTTCTACGGATACTAGATTCTATGCCTCAAGCCGACGCACAGTGAATTCTTTAGAAACATTTCGCTATTATCTTGCGAGATTCGTTAATTCGATTCTAATCTACAGATGCTGATTTCCCACAAATTTCGAGAATAGTTAATTAAGTAAAGAAGAATTATACCCCGGGGGATATGAAGAAACGTTGATAATGGAAAGAATGCAGCTAACTATGTATAATAAATGATGGAATCTAAGATATTCATTCGGAAAAAGTTGGTCGTTGCAAAAAAAAAAAAAAAAAAAACACTGTCATACTATCAAGTTTTTTAACGATATCTCAATACGTTTCAGAACTCATTTTCTGGATAATATTATGACGAACGTAATTTTTACCAGTGCCCCCTTCTTGTCTTCTTTTTCGAGCTCCAGATCAAAACGAAGAAACTCTTCCAAGTTTGCAATCGGAAGTTGAAACCCCAGTATCTCACGGTTCTTTGTTATATTTCTGCTCTCCACTGGATGATTGAAGGTGACAGTGGCTTTCAATTCATCAAGCTTCAGGTTCAGGTCGTATAGGATGCTTCGTTTCAGTCTGTCTACTTTCTTTATATAACGCGAGTATGATTCACGCGTTTTTCGATGGTAGTTTTCGGGACAGAAAGTGGCCGTTTCCATGACAGTGGGAGTGAGCTGCGAATGCGCGCGCACACAGTACAGAAAAGTATAACTTTGACTCCTAGGACTAGAAAAGTGACTGTCCTAGGAATGAAAAGTGGTGGTCATCGTACTCAGCGCGAGTCCGCTGTCAGATTCTTCGACGGTTCGACCTAACCTCAAAACGCGTAGATCATACTCTTGTTACATAAAGTACAATGTGCAACAAGGAGGCAACGGCCTTTTCGCCTCGCGTATTTGCAATACTCGTCTTCGCCTCGCATGTACACTCGCCTTCGGCTCGCGTACACGCTTGTCTACGACTTGTATTGCAAACTTACGCTCGGCATGAAAAGACCGAGTTTGCCTCCTTGTTACACAATCTACTATTATGAACCGCTTTTCCATCTCCTCCAGACACTTACGTAGCGCTGTTTCTAAACCGGAATAATATGTAGTTTTCATGTCCGTCCGGAGTTATATCTCCTGAACCGGAGGACCTAACCGGGTCGTCAAGCGCTCATTTGTTAGCTAGCGAAAAGCTCAATTAGCACAGAGCGAGAAAACCCAAAATTTCAACACTAACGATAGGTATTTTTGGTTTTTTGTCAGATTTCATGTCCGTCCGGACCCATATCTCATAAACCGCTGGACCAAAATTGAACCGTAGGTAGATCTTTAGATAGGAAATGGTTGACTTCAACACGTTGAGACAGTCAAACTCTACCCAGATCCTTAGGATCCAAACGAGGATGTGTCTTGATCTCTGGATCACCCGACCGATAGAAAATTTCACAGTTGTCTGGCGAGAGACACCGCCAGAAAAGTAGTCCAGAAAATATTCATCGCTCCGCATAGATTTGTGGTGGAACATTATCGATTCTAGTCATAGAAGAAGTGAATATAGGTTGAAATTGGCTCGACAATGATTGCAGAGTACAATGGGAACGAGAAAAAAAATAAATAAAAAAAAAAATAAGAGTGAAAAAAAATTTGAAAAGGAAAAAAAATTAATAAAGTTTGGGTAAAATAAAGTTGTCGAACTGTCTCTGTCGAACTAAATATCCTGAAATTTCTCCAATACTGATTGCTGATCATGAAAACCCAAGACCCTGATAGAATAAGCTGGTCGATGGGATAAATATGACTAGAACTCACATCGACACTTATCTCTGATGTTATAAATCCAACACTCTGAGTCAATAAACTGATCAACGGGTCAATATGGCTAAAAACTAAGCCCTCACAATGAAAAAACAAAAATAATAATAAAATACTGCATATTATTCGTGAAATTTCCCTTATTGGTTTATCTGATCGCTATGAACCAAATGACGTGAACACTTATAAACCTTTTCCGTTGAATACGAAAGCGAGTGGGGAGTGCCTCATGCAAGAACACGTAGCTAGTGTAGCGTTCTTGCTACACTGCCTAAGGCTGATTTTTTGTTATTCAGATTAATCGAAATTGATTTACCTTCGATTTGGTTGTCCGGTACGTTCCCACTGATGCCACGCTGTTCAGGCAGTATGCCCAATGCAGCTGGCTTCAGCATCTGTGCTCTCGACGTTACATTGAGAGTACGCGCGGCTTAATCGTCGCATACCTTGTTCATATCCAACTAAAAATGAATATTGAAGGCGTATAATGTCTATCGCAGTACAGAACAAGCGTATAATGTCTATCGGAGTTAGCAAATAAATTATTTTCGTCTAATTGAATATCAGTTCTAGTTACAGATGGGTTTAAACTTTTTAGTCGACTAAAATCCAGAAACCTCATACGTGAGAGAACTGAGGTAACTGTAATTTCGATTCGAGCATCGTAGCAAGATCATACCTTGGTTCCAACCGTCTGAAATCTAACCACATTCAATTGTATACATCGAATAACCAAAAGGTTCGAAGGAAAGTAAATTGCACTACATGTATTCTAATGGCAGCAGTTTCACAGAAATATAACTGTAATACAAACAAATAATAGCCTTACCAGCCTTTTTTCGTACGGTTACTCGGTCTTTTTTCCAGCCAGGATTAGGATTCAACATCTGTTTTGTCCACTCGTTAACGCGGTCATAATCCTCCTTAGGCGGATAGCTGCAGAAAATTATATCCTTCTCAAAACACGTCAGCCACGATCGAGGAACCAAGTCAACTACTTGTTTGTGCTTTCTCCTTTCACCGTTAAACATTACAACGACGTGAGTTGTTTCCGCTTTAAGAAACTCCATCTTTCTAAAATCAAATATGATTGTTAGTATTGGTATGAAATAACTTCAATCGTAAAAATTGATTCCTGACAGCTTGATTTTAGGGATTATATGTTTGGATCAAGGAGACAGATTCTCATCGGCGCTCAAACTTCTGAGGAGACTAGCAGCTATGTCGCAGCTGTTGTACGCAGGCTGCTATAACTTGAGGTGACTACTTTTAGCACTGTCTAGTCTTTTCGAAGGACGAAGTGCCAACAAAAATCAGAGGTGAGCTGCAGACGAGCAGGAAGCAAGCCAAAGATAAGCCAATGCATAATGCCTCGCTGGTGTCAGGGCGCTGCACTCGCCTTTTGGCAGATCTTCGGTATGCTTCGGCAGCTCATTTACACCCGCCGGTCAAATTCTCTTTTTAGGTGTTAATTTCTCAGTTCACCGGTTATACCATAGTCGCGAGACATTTTTACTCGAATTAACAAGGAGCTCTCTAAGAACAATTTAACGAAAAGTTTAAGAATATGACAAACATATCACGCGTCTAATTAGAAAACAAATAATTTCAACATTTCCGTCATTATTGAATCGTCTTGTCACCACTCTTTACTTTACCAAATTTAAAAGTGTTTGCATGTGAAACTAATATATACAGTCCACAATTCAAATTTAAATACAAGACACTCGGCTAATCCGTTGCTAGGGATTAGCCGAGGTGAAAAGCTAAGCTCGATCGACTACTCGGTATGCGTTGAAAATCAGTCGCTCAAGAACGCCAATCGTTCACAGTCCATAGAGTTATTGAATCACAAGGACCTTAAGATATTCCCCAATAATTTTCTGTCACCAAAATAACCATAAAACTATAACTTCGAAGTGGTGTTCCTGTTAATTCACCTTCCCCAGACTCCTTACCGGCTAGCCGAAATGAGCGCTAACACACAGCGAAATTTAAAACGTTTCCCCAAACGAAAAACCGTGCGTCTTAATAATCTTGCAGTCGAATGGTTTTTTAATTTAAACATAAAATACCACAAAGGGATGAAAATCATAGTTTTTTTTTACCACGGAATGAACATCTAAAAAAAAAACTCGTAGTAATAGTGAATTAACCAAGACAATGCTGCCTCCAGCGGATAACGCCGTTCTAACGTCCTAACCTCACTTTCACTCATTTTCAATGCATGTATTATATTTAAAAAAAGCATAGGCACCACGAGATGCGCGATATACTATTTTTGTGATTCGAATGGTTATCATGGACCAAATGTATCTACTCACTACTAAGCCGGTTTCGGCAGTGTTTTTACAAAATTCTCTAATATTATTCTTTACTATTCCACGAATAATCTTATAATTACTAGAAATAATTCACGAATGATTTCTATGCCGAAGAAAGCCCGAAGATTGTATATCACGAGGGAGAGTATAAAATCTCGATCGCGTGCGTACCGACGCTGGTCCAAAAAAATACTGTTCTGAGGTTAGATCCACGAATATTCTTGTGAATTACTAATCGTTCAATGTGTTTCGCTTACCTGTTTGGATTATACTGCTCTGCCGTTCAGATGCGTGAGGCCACAGAAGATTTGGCAGCTGAATTATTACTGATCCTTCGATGCGGTAGTGCGGTGCACAGATGATAGAACGACGAACGTAGAATTGGCGGCAAACGGAAGTAAGTCAGAGCGGCGGAAGTACCGCCGAGACCAATCGTGTATCGACATCGTCAGTCGCGTCTTGTGCGCAGCAATTGGAGAGATGCGTGAATGCATGTAGAACTGCCTGTCGTGTGTTGTGCAATATAAATTCTGATTCGATTTGGTCCACTTCTTCTATTTTTATTGTCCCGTAAAATTCGGACACTGATATTAAATAAATTCCTTCAAGGATGTGATGTACGGAAGACGATACCGTGAAATTGGCGCCAAACGGAAGTGATTCAGTCCTGGGCAGCAAAGGAGACGCGCAAGCTTTATGTATCCACTCATCGATAAATATAGATTACTTCCGATTTCACTCCATCGATTAGGTATTTGTCTCTCACGAATATATAAAAATTGACACGTACACTCAAGATTATATTATGGATTATTGGAGTTTAAGAAAATTTGCGAAATTCTATTGATTAATAGAAATTGATCATGCGTGAAGAAGTGTCACTGAATATTTTTTTCCTTTGACACTGAGCAGCGCACATTTGTTATTTGATTCCCTTGCATCCAGTTTCGTCAAAGTTGTACCCAATGCGCACACTTCAACAATTCCAACATCGGAGGAAGGGCAGGGAAAGTCAAAGACATTTCTTTTAGTTGTGAATGGGTATCCTTCAAAGTATACGTCGCGCAGTGTGGTAGGTGTTTGCTTCGCCATGATCCTACAGATTTCGAATATTTCGCCGCTGAATAGTTCTACTACCCGAGTCGAAATTTTAGACCTCATTTAAGCCTCGAGAATTTTTCGAGGACTTCGAGGGTCATATGAGGCTGACGATTTCTCTTGCATATGTAGAAATCCTGAGTAAATTAGGACTCATTTGAACCTCGATAGTGCGCTTACGGGCCGATTCCGAGGGTCGAGGTCTTAATGAGATCCAAAATTGGGTCTCATTTGGTCCTCGAGAACCTCGTTTTCAGTTCCTAGCTTGGACCTCACTTAGTCTTCTAGGTTCTCTATGTGCAGCTTCGAGGTCTTAATGAGAACTGAGATTAGGACTCATTAGAACCTCCTCAACCTCAGTTTCAATTCCTAGCTTGGACCTCAATTGGTCCTCGAGGTTCTCATTGTGCAGATTCGAGGTTCTAATGAGATCAAAGGTCAGTACTCATAAGACCCTAAAGAACCTTATTTTCTATTCCTAGTTGAATCAAAATAACGAAAAATAAAGAAATAGAAAAGATTAAAAATGAATAAAAATAAAAATAAGTAAAAATAAATGAAAATAACAAGAATGGAAAATTAAAAAAATAGAAGATTCGTGTTTTCAAATACAGGGTGTTCATGATAACTTTGGCAAAAATTATAGGGTGGGTAGAGGACCCAAAATCAAGGATTTTGAGTATTGGAACCCATGTCTGGAAATGTTCCCATACAGAGCTATGGCCATTTTTCGATTTTGGTTTGCGCGCCTGTTGCGTACTCGAAATTCGCCTCTATCAGGTGTGTCGCGTGTAAAGGAGATAACAGTCATAAAAATGGCAAGTTTTGCGTCTACATGGTGCGGTCTTAATAACATAAACAACGGAAAACAAAACAAAAAAATAATGATTTTGCACTCAATTCAACAAAAACATCATAATTTTTGTACTAAACTTAAAAAAAAAAAACATCTCAAGGTTTCATGAAACTTAACAACAGAAACTGAAAAACGGAAAACAAAACAAACACATAATAATTTTTAGCTAAACTAAACAAAATTATGATGTTTTTGTCTCAATAACATAAACAACGGGAAACAAAACAAAAACATCATAATTTTTTAAAAAATTATTATGTTTTTGTTTTGTTTTCCGTTGTTTATGTTATTAAGACTCCACCATGTAGACGCAAAACTTGCCATTTTTATGACTGTTATCTCCTTTACACGCGACACACCTGATAGAGGCGAGTTTCGAGTACGCAACAGGAGCGCAAACCAAAATCGAAAAATGGCCATAGTTCTGTATGGGTACATTTCCGGACATGGGTTCCAATACTCAAAATCCTTGTTTTTGGGTCCTCTACCCACCCTGTAATTTTTGCCAAAGTTATCATGAACACCCTGTATACGATATTCGCAAAATTCGGTTTCCACACCAATGATAACCCCGTGAAACTCATAAAAATCGGAAAAATGTCCGCGATATAAACGAACAATTCAACGGATCACCATAATTAAAGGCACATTCAAGAGTTGAACTAATTCTTGAACTAATTCTCTTAAAAAACGATGAAATCCCATGTACTTCTTATCATATCAGTGCTTTTTATTATATATCAACAGAATAAATCATCATAACATATCTCTCGGGTAAACTTCTCACAATGCACTTGCTTCAATAAACATTATGGTAAACGACGACATATTTGGGACACCGTTTTTTCACTCTCAAATATCGACAAATTCTTATAAGATTTCTTGGTATCTTTTTGCAGTATCAATAATTTTCCATAAAATATCTCATAATTGTCGGTGACCCGGGCTAAAATTGATCACATTTGATCAGATCTGTAGCTCTTCAAATTATTATCGAAAAATATTGTATCATGTAGTCAGAATTTGGGCAATTGATTGGATATTTATCTGGTCCATAAGTTAGTGATATTTTAGAATAGTATTATTATAGTACTATAGGTGTATAACAGAGTGTATGATGATCAGTTGAAGTGAGTCATACTCGTAAGAGCGAAGAGTATAATATGTATAGCTTCAGAGAATATACCAAAAATAATGTATAACATAGCAGATACCTATTTATATTGCAATCACTCTTTGCACACATTTTTTCCCATCAGACGTACAGATATAAAATTATTAAGTTATTTTTAAATTGATGCATTACTAAGTTTTTCGTTCCACTTGCCCGCAAATTCGGCATTACGCGTCCGTTTTCCGACCGGATAAGGTAGGTTTTTAAAAGCCAGCTTAGCCGATAAAAACGCATGCCTTGCAAAAGAATTTGCAGCGCTGCTCGTGTAATACGGCACAGTAGTCTGTACGGCATGACAGTTTTCGTTGGCGGTTACATCAGTCGCATGTAAATATCCTCACACAATTTGATTTACGTTCAATCTTCTCAGGGTTAAATGTTATCTTGAGATAAATGGGGAAATGTTCACATTCGGATTGAGTCAATAATCAATCAATAAGTTTTTATCTATTATATTTTTAATAAAATTAAACATTCTTGATAAAATCAAACTTTTTTAATAAAATGAAACATTTGAAAATAATCCAGTTCCAAAAACGTTTATACTTGAAGCGTTTTTTATGACAGTAATACGCGGTTTGAATGGAAATGCACTATGCACCATTTCACTATAAACTACAATATTTTGAAAAAAGATTTAACCGTATATAACTACTATAAAAAAACGCTTTGGGTATAATAAATGTTATTTCGACTGGTTTATTTTCAAATGTTGCATTATCTTAAAAATGTTTGATTTCATTAAAAATATAATAAATAAAAACTTATTGATTAATTATTACTTCAATCCAAGTGTAAATGGGGCATTCCATGCCAAATAGATCTGGGCTTGACCGTTGACCTTTCGGATTTGGTCCGCGATTTTATATATGATTGTTCTCACTTTGAAAAGGACTCAGTTTTTTTATTTGTTTTTTTTTCGCCGCGAGACGTATTGTCTATGATTTTTGAAAATGGTCATATTGATCGACATAACTTAGGAATCTGAAAAAATTCTGAAAAATCGTCTGTCAGATATCAACATTTTTGAGCCTAGAGCCAAAGTGGGGACATTTTTCCTTCTCACCTTTTTTTTTTTTAATAGAAGCGGGAGTTATTTCACTACAGATGGTTGCTGAAACACTTTCCTGTGTCACACCGATTTAAAAAAAAATCGGATTATTCCCAAGATTTTTTTTTCGTTTTTTGCTAATAATGGTTCTGTTAACCACTATCAATTGATAAAAAAAATCCAGTGTGACATAAAAAAAAATGTTTCAGCAACCATCTATAGTGAAATAACTCCCGCTTCTATATGAAAAAAAAAAAAAAAATTGAAAACGGTGAGAAGGAAAAATGTCCCTACTTCGGCTCTAGGCTCAAAAATGTTGATATCTGACAGGCGATTTTTCAAAATTTTTTCAGATTCTTAAGTTATGTCGATCAATATGACCATTTCCAAAAATCGTAGACAATACGTCTCGTGGAGAAAAAAAAAATCAGTTCTTTTCAAAGTGAGAACAATCATATAAAAAATCGCAGACCAAATCCGAGAGGTCAAGGGTCAAGCCCAGGTCGATTTGGCATGGAATGCCCCAAATATTCCCCCATTTTTTTAAAGATGATTTTGTTTTGCCGAATTCGCGGCAAATGGAACGAAAAATAGAATACGCGGCTCGCGTCGTAAAGAGATCGTGCAAGGACATGCATTTTACCGGGCTCGCCTTCGGCTCGCCCGGTAAAATCGCATGCCCTGCAACGACCTCTTTTCGGCGCTTGCCACGTAATATACTATTGTAGTATTAACAAAGTCATCCAAACCTCATCTAATGAATCAGACAATTTTTCAGAATTTTTATTCATAATAAGCTTGAGAATTTGTATGACGGAATTGTATGAAAATTAGTTTGACAAACCTTCATCAGGTCTTGAAAACAAAGAATTATATTGTATTTTTATACTTATAATAATTTACAATTTCTTAGAATCAAATGTAAAATAAAACTCTGTGGTCCTAGTCAACAAGTCGATTATTGTACAGTAAAGTTAGTCTGTCAAAGGTCAAATCCGTAAGAGGATGATTAATTTTCTCAGATCATGATAGTATGAGGCTATGTAAAGGTTTTGAGCCTCCTGCGTTAGGTGTTGAGACGCCAAAACCTTGCACCGAACCTCTTCAGAGCACTTTGATGGGGCTTGTGTAAAGTTCTTCGTGTCTCAAATTCATCGCACGGGGTTGGAAATTCAGATTTTGCCTCATACTACTATAACCTGACAAATGGATGCATGCTTTTGAAGATCCGACCTCTCAGAATTTAACTGAGTACCACAAAGAATAAGATTTTGCCCATATTTTTGTAGGGTCCACCTTGATAGTAGAACTAAAGATGGTTTTTCGAGAACATAGCTACGCTGCCAGCTATAGAGAACCTATCACTATCTGACGTGAAACGAAGTCATATCATAACATAAGTAGAGTCCGTAGACTCTGAATCGTCACCCGACGTCGCCTCAGCAGTATCAAGAATATACTCCTCGTCGGGTAGGTCTGCTAGTTAGGTGCCTTCCCCTGCCGTTGTCTTGCACTGACATGAAAGTAAACATCTATGAAAATATGTTCATACACGTACAAAAAACTTGAATATCAAGTAAATAGGTACTTTAACCGAATTCTTCGTGCCCTTGTGTGAGCCAGCTAGTCATTGACGGGCCTAGAAATCGTTTCGTCCGCAGAACATTCATGTTGTAGAGTTGTATGATGGCTCAAATAATTATATTGCATTCTGTTAGCAACATATTTTTCCCATACCTGTATGGCAAGTCCTCTTCTGCATAGCGTCTATGGGCACCCAAAAGAGACTTTGGCCAACGGTGCGCAAAGTAATCCTTCATGAACCAAAAGGACTTCCATACAGGCGTGGCAATGAAAAGTGTTCGATAAACGTACCAGCGGCGGCAATGCTTTACTTTGTGGAGGCACAAGATTTGCCCTTTGTCTCGTCTACGGCTTGCTCCTTCGGGCTCCTGCTGCGCCCTTACACTGGACGTACGAGCATTGCCACCATCACACAGTTGTATCGGAATATACTTGACTATACCTATATGATGTTGTACCTGGGTGTGCATTTTACTATGAAAGATCAGTTCAGATTCTACAAACAATTCCACTCCTGTTTCAAAGTGGACCTGCGGCGAAGCTGCTTCTACTGTTATTTTCAACTGGTTGTTTGATACTTGAAGAGTCAATGTAAATTATGAAAAAAAATGTCAGATAGATAGTGCCTCAAGTCGGATGGACAGTTTTGTAACTCGCTCGTCCGATACGCTCGAAGACACTTGAAAAATTGCGATAATTTGATTATGATGCTCGGACATAGGCGTATCTCTCGTTGAACGACATTCAGATATCTTCTGGATACAGTATGTAGATGATAAACTATTACTTGCCTGGTATTCGAGCTCAAGTCATTTGAAAAAGTGGATACACAAACAATCACTGACGCATATTCACAACAGTCGGCACTCAGTCGAAACTGACACAATTTGGCGGATCAGTATGGCGCAGAAGTTCGAGGTTCTACGAGTTCTACCGTTCTATCGAGTCCGACTCGGCTGTGAGTATCTCGAGGTTCAAATCAGATCTAAAAATTCGGAGACGTTTGAGGCGCTACCGAGTCCGACTCGGCTGTGAGTATTTCGAGGTTATTATTATTATTATTATTTATTTGACTATGTCCATAACGATGCTGGACAAGGTAGATACAAGAAAGATACAAGAAAGATGAAGCATGCAATAAAAACTAGGTATCAAGTAGATAAAAGTAGAAGCACATACGAAAATAAATAAATGAAAAGCATAATAGTGATAATAATAATAGACCTAGCAGAAACAGGAACGTATCAAGAGGACAGCGATGAAGTAAAAAATAAAAATCAAGTTAAAAGTTAATGTTAAAACTTAAAGGTTCAAATCAGATCTAAAAATTTGGAGAAGTTCCGAATCCGAGTCGGCTGTGAGTATCTCGAGGTTCAATTTCGATCTCGAAATGTGGAGAACTTCGAGGCTCTACTGAGTCTGACTTGGCTGCGAGTATCTCGAGGTTCAATTTCGATCTCGAAATGTGGAGAACTTCGAGGCTCTACTGAGTCTGACTTGGCTGCGAGTATCTCGAGGTTCAATTTCGATCTCGAAATGTGGAGAACTTCGAGGCTCTACTGAGTCTGACTTGGCTGCGAGTATCTCGAGGTTCAATTTCGATCTCGAAATGTGGAGAACTTCGAGACTCTACTGAATTCGACTTAAAATGATGAGAATCTGGAGGTGTAAAGGCGTACCAAATTTGAGTATATATAATTACCATAACCAATCAGTATCGATCTTTAGCAATTTGCGCGCGAAACCATAAGAAGAGCGGTTGCTGTGCATCCGCGCTCGTTGCTATAACAAAAGCCGCGTGCGTCACATCAAACCGCGTCCGCTACAGTGCAGGGTGAGTCATTTTTTTACCACCCAGTATTTTTTTTTTGTCTCGAACCCTCGGCGGGCAGAGGGGAAGGGGGTGAGGGGGGGGGTCACTGGGGGTTTAAATGCAAAATGGCGATTGGATCGACCTTCTGCTTGTTTTCGATTTTTATTTTCCTGAAAAAATGTTTTTTATTTCGAATAACTCGGCCATTTGTAATTTTACGAAATACCGTGCAGACCAAAATTGTAGGAGATTTGTTCCTCTACACGTCTAGTCCTCACAATCTTTTGTCCAGGATTGACTCTCTAAATCTTTTGGGGTGAAAACAGCGCAACTCCAATGAATGGAGTGACTTTATCACTCCATTAGAGTGAAATTTTTCACTCCAAAAGATTTGAGAGAAAAGATTGACAAATCGCTCCAAGAAAGATTGATATTTCACTCGATTAGAGTGAATAATCACTCAATTGGAGTGAATAATCACTCAATTGGAGTGAATAATCACTCCATTGAGATCCATTGGATTCGGCGGTCTTTTCAGTATCACAGGAGTGAATTTTCACTCCAAAAACTTGAGAGAGGATATTTTTGGAATTAACCTTGAAAATCCGCGCCAAATTCATAAAATTGCATTTTCTGTTCCATTCTCAGCTTCACGGCATAAATGAATACAACCAAACTTCCGGAGTATCAAATTTCAAACTATTCCCATCACAACCTTATTCTGATAAATTCAATGCTTAAGGTCGTGCGCCAATGATGGAGAAACAGTGAGTAAACTTTTTTTCACACCAACGCAGAGGTAGAGTTTCAATCGCGTTTTTCCTTAACGACTTAAAGGCATGTCAAACTCATTGCAGCTTCCTGACCAAATTAGTCATAATACGAGCCACTATGAAAACTTGATATTCGGGTTTAATTCGACATTTCCAACGATAATTAGGTGTTTGTAATTTATTTAATCATTTATTTTGATTACTTTACTCCAGGGCTTGAGCTAAGAATCGACCCGACTTTTAAAATGACGACGAGCCACTATTGAAACTTGATATTTAGATTTAATTCGATTATTCAAAAAATGACAAACACCTAATTATCGTTTGAAATGTCGAATTAAACCTGAATATCAAGTTTCAATAGTGTCTCGTCATTATTTTAAAAGTCGGGTCGATTCTTAGCTCAAGCCCATCATTGGCGTACGACCTTAAGCATTGAATTTATCAGAATAAGGTTGCGATCGGAATTGTTTGAAATTTGATTCTCGGAAAGTTTGGTTGTATTCATTTATGCCGTGAAGCTGAGAATGGAACAGAAAATGCAATTTTATGAATTTGGCGCGGCTTTTCAAGTTTAATTCCAAAAATATCCTCTCTAAAGTTTTTGGAGTAAAAACTCACTCCTGTGATACTGAAAAGAGCGCCAAATCCAATAGAGTGATTATTCACTCCAATTGAGTGATTATTCACTCTAATCGAGTTCACTCAAATCTTTTGGAGTGAAAAATTTCACTCTAATGGAGTGATAAAGTCACTCCATTCATTGGAGTTGCGCTGTTTTTACCCCAAAAGATTTAGAGAGTCAATCCTGGACAAAAGATTGTGAGGACTAGACGTGTAGAGGAACAAATCTCCTACAATTTTGGTCTGCACGGTATTTCGTAAAATTACAAATGGCCGAGTTATTCGAAATAAAAAACATTTTTTCAGGAAAATAAAAATCGAAAACAAGCAGAAGGTCGATTCAATCGCCATTTTGAGTTTAAACCCCCCAGTGACCCCCCCCCCCAGGGTTCGAGCCAAAACCCGCGAGGGTTCGAGACAAAAAAAAAAAAC